>BQNB010000590.1:0-54758 GCA_026074375.1 Tanacetum coccineum | reverse complement strand
TTTACGTATAACGTGTGCGTCCCCTTAGGCTCGTATAATTTCCGGACATATACTTTTATATAATGGACATATTCCAACAAAAGCAACATCAGTTGGAGCTCGGCACATCAATCATCTAAACAGCCCTCATTTTATCAACACGAGCATTTGACTTCAACTAGAGAGTTGTAACTTTTGATCTCACAATTGTAGCAATCACGTCACACAATTGCTCGACTCGTATTTCCCCTTTACCAAATGACCTGTTATTACGTTCTTTCCACACATAATATCAAGAAGCAGCAGGTGACCTACAATACTAGTAACCGACTTACCTTTCGACATAGGAGAGATCCAGTTTATAGTAACGTCCCAAATAGGAAGAATATTCAAAAGAACATCAAAGCTACATATGCCAAACCAAATTTAAGAACAGTACGAACACTAAAAAATAGATGATCATGCGAGTCGGCTTGAGTTTTTATAACAACCCGCAAATTTTCATCAATGTAAATATCCATCTATTAAGTTAGATGCAATGTACTATCTATCTATTATATATGAACCACCTTTTTCAGGGAATTTTTTCGCTTTATTACAGTACTTACATTACCAATATCTCAATATGCAACGCAACTTGCATAACTAAAGTTAACGAGCTCACGCAACCTACCTATGGCAATCCTATCTTCATATATGTCAAGCAAACATCATAACATGTCAAGTCAATATCTTAATATCATTTTTACAAAGTACATTACTTATATAGTGTACCATTTGCAACTTTATATCAAGACATGCTTTAAACTATTATCGTTTATGCCTAAACCCTAATTCCATGAAAAGTTAATACCTAAAGTGAATGCACAAGCTACTAAAGCATATGTACAAGTAATATAAAATCTCAATTGAAATATAAACTTCCTCCAAGTCAAGGTACAAGTCCTTAAAAGCACAATGTATAAGTCATTAAGCATGGCATCCAAAATAGCCGTTTTACCTCTGTTTTCCTAATGAATCTTATACAAACTATTAAGTACAATGTACAAGCAAGCAATGCTTAACTTTTAAACAACATTTCCCTCCATTTCAATCACTTAGACTCATTTTTAAACTCAAAACCTAAATTCAAACCAAGAAACCCTAAAACCAAGCTAGTTTCTAAACCATGACCCATTTCTTCATTTTTACCCATTATTAACCTAAACCATTAATCAAATTAAGTTATAAACACTTAATTATAACATTACATTCCATAATCTATCATCAATAATCAAATTTACATGAAATCTAAGCAAGGAAACCGTAAATCGTGCCCTAATGAACCAGTATACCTTTTTCTTATTTTTTGACCCATTTTAAAAGTCAACTTTGCATCCAAGCACCTCTATGATGCACCTACTTCAGCCCCTGGCTGCTTACAAGCACCTCAATTGAGATACTTGGTCACCAAGGAGCTACATCACCTCCTTTCTTCCTCTTTTAAGCCATGGCACCACAAACACCCTCCACATCCTCCTACCTAGCTCTAGCCATGCTAACTCATTCCATAGCCCCTCCATATCACCTTATAGCTTCCATGAGTCATCCACTTCAGCTCCAAGCCTTGGTCACTAAGTTTCCTTGCCCTCCAAGGGGTTTCGAACCTATATAAAGCGGTAAACCCCATTCATTCAACTCACACCTCTCAATCTCATATCTAATCATCAATGGAGTCCAAGATCTGATCAAGAGCAACAATAGAAGTCCCAAGAGCAGAAGTGAAGCAAAGAAACTAAGTCTTGAAGCCCCAGAGTTGTTATTCTAGGCGTATGAAGCTAAAAGTCCTGATTTTGACCCATTTCCAAGCTATAAGCTCAAAACTTGGTTCCATAAGCTCACATTCTATTTTCATACCCTTATAATGTTCATATGATCATGCTTAAACTATTATTAAAAGCTTTGAACTCAAAAACATATGTGTTTTACCTTTTTGATCCAAACCGAGCTCATAAAACCCTAATTTCATGTTTTTGCTTAATCTATAAACTAAACTTGTAAACTATTGTTATAATCTATCCTAATAAGCTTAACTAACAATATTATAATCACTTTATTAAGTCTTGAAAATATTTGAGTTAGAAACCTAGGCGTTTTCGTTATTAAACCCTAATTCGGCCGGTTTTGATTTCTAGCTTAACGAATCGTTATTTTGAACTTTTTGTTACGTTAAACCTTCATATTTTAGCTTAAATTAATAAGCTATAACCTGTAAATTAATTTTCATATTGACAAATATCATTATTATGGATTTTGGACTAAAAACGATACATTTTTCATGCAAAAGGGTATATATCGTAACTTTCTGAAACTTATAACTAAAGGGACTGAAAATGTCAATTTATCAAAGTTATAACTATAGGGGTCTATTATGTCACTTTACAAAGTACAAGGTTTACTTTGTATATCTTTTAAACTAGAGGGACCAAACTTGTAAAAGTAAAAACTCCAAGGGTATATTTTGCCATTTTTCATTTTTAAGGGTCTAAAATGTAACATTTTGAAAAAGTGTAGAAATGTGTTCAAAACCTTATAAGACATAACTTTAATTAACGCTTGACGTGTTTATCATTTCCAGTTATTGAACAAAACCCTTAAAACCGATTATGTTATAACTATTATATAATTCATCATCGATGTGCTTTTTAAAAATCTTGTCCTAAATCTATATCATATCACAATACTAGGGAGCTTCATATTAAGGGGTTTCATCTTGGTATTACGTTTTGACTGAGTTGTTGGGTTTACGATTTAAAGTGCCCTAGCTCCTCAAACGTTTACTGAATGACCTCTGAATTATGATGGCCCGAACGGTGATACAATACTCCATAATAATTCAATCAAAGATATACATTATACTTTATAAAGTTTTGAAACATAACAATCAAACTAAGACTTGACATATTACCCCAGGTTGCGTGTGACGAAGCCGTTACTTTCATTTCATATACCTTTGCTATCAATCAAATTTCCCTATACTGTTAAGGTGAGTTCATAGCCTCGCATTTCAATCTTTCAAATGTTTTATAAACCCGCGAGGGGGATACATGCTATAAACCATGAATGCAATTATTTTCTGTATGCTGTCCTGATTTATTATTGCCTAAGTAACTATTTTGCCTTTAAGTCCCCAATATCATGAACCGTTAATTACTCTACGGAGTGAGCGCGAATGTTGTGAATAGATCTATTTGGGTTGGACTCCCCGTTGGTGTACCCAGTGATATCGGTAACCAATTGCACATCATTAGAATATAACTGCGGGTGTTTTGGCAAAGGCACCCGTTGGGGCTATAACGTATCAAATATATCCCAAGGCTTCGGATTCATGAGCTAATGGCAATAATATTGTTTTACAAATAACGGGTGTATAACAACGTAACCCAATATCGAATTTGCATTCAAATTATTTAACTTAAACCTATGAATATCACTCAACCTTTGTGTTGACTTTTTAGCATGTTTTATCTCAGGTAATTAAGCAACTTATGGCATGGGCTCAGAGTGGCACTGGATTTGAAGATGGCCAAATTGTTATCATTCAAACTAATTACATTTTCTTTAGATTCTGAACCTGTTTCCTATTAATGGCATTTTGTAAAACTCTGATTTAATGAATGATAACTACATTTTCCAAAACGTCTCTTTTGAGTCGTTTTCTATGATTATGATTGTTGTACTATGAAGTAATACCCCAGATTAGCTTCCGCTGCTATATGTAAAAATGGGGGTGTTACACATGGAATCTCTTAGAGAGTCAATTTTGGAAAGAGCAAAGCATAAACGAGAGAAAGACAGAAGGGTGAATGATAGAATGATGCAGTCAAAAGAGAGAAAGGATAATTCGAGTAAAGCATTAGATGCTAGTTTGGTTGTTACAGAAAGCAATGAGACAGAATCAGAACGGCATGTTTTAAGCAGCAGATCCGAGAATGATACGCATACTGATGATGTAGATATTAACTCCGTGAATGACAAACAGCCAATGGCTGAGGTACAACTGTCTGCTGAACATAATATACTTGCTAATGAACAACAACATTCTGAGTAATATGAATCTGTTTATGACACATATTTGTTGGAAAAGGTTGATAGAAATACCACTCCTGAATCAACAGATATGAGTCATAGGGGAGGAGAGATTGACCAGAATGCTGATGCTAAAAAATGTCAAGTTTCATGTCCTTTACCTGATTCATCATTTGATAACATGACAACTGAATTTTCAAACCAATCTCTCGAGTCTGAAAATATTTCTCTCAAAAAGACCGTTGCCCAACTTCAAAAAGACTTTTCAAGAATGGAAACACATTGTGTTAACATGGAACTTAAATATCAAAATCAAGTTTTAAAAAATGACCAACATCATCAAACTTTGAATGAAACAAGTAATGAAGCCAATATTAAAAGGGAAATTAATGTTTTGGAAACTAGAAACATTGATCTAGAAAGTAGTGTGGCTAGATTACTTGTAGAGAATGAGAAGTTAAATAAGGAAAATAAGCATCTAAAACAGACTTACAAAGATCTTTCTGATTCCATCAAAAAAGGACAGTGTTAGACCAAAAGATCATGCGATTCTTTTGACTTGTTCCAATGAATTGTAAGTCAGTTGAAAATTCTGATTTAAAAGCTCAAATTCAGGAAAAGGTTTTTGCGAATGTAGCATTGAAAAACGAATTAGGAAAATTAAAAGGAAATAGAGTGGATACTAAGTTTGCAAAACCATCAATCTTAGGGAAACCAGTTTTACAACCACCTTGAAACCAATCAGTTGTTAGACAAGCGAATGCGTTTAAATCTGAATGACCTAATTTATTAAAACCACGGTTTGCCTACCAAGTTGATGTGAATAACGTTTTGTCAAAACCAGTCACTCCGCATTATTTGCCTAAAGTTAGAGAATCTGTGTTTGCAAAACCCCAGCATGTGTTTGTTCGACTTGTCAGAAATGTGTCTTTAATACAAATCATGATGCCTTTGAGAAACAATAAATTCCTGGAATAGAAGTGAATTCTGTGCTAAGATTCAATCGCAATAAGACTAGAAACAATAACAAAAGCCGTAGATCAACGACGTCATAAGCAGGGAAACCTGGTAGGAAAATCATCTACAGGACACAGGTTTTTCCCAAATAAGTCTTCCGCTGTGCCTGAGAAACACCACCACTCTTGATCTTGCCTTAGGTGGATACGACTGGTAGATTTATTAACATGACTGGGTCTTAGTGGGTTCCAAACTGGAAAGACATTCAATCTAGCACAACAAAGGTTGATTGTGAACTCCCAAATGGTTTAACTGATTATATCACTAACCCTTATAAATGCGATCAAACTCTCAATGTTAGTGCATGTACTCTTAACTTAAGTGCAGGTACATTTTGCAATCCTGAAAAGGAAAGACTCGGAGTTTGTTTGCTGAAAAAAGTGATATATTAGAAACCAAGGGTTCTAGGAATTTATGTATGATGAACAAGGACAATGGCCGTTGATTACTCCAAATCAACACCCGTGCTTCATGATAATGGCGTCTGTAGACAACACTTCAGGCCCCGTTCCTCAAAGAAAAGAAAGGTGTACGCTTCAGTGCGCTTTATCTTCAAAAGAAGAGAAATCTTCTTGTATCCTAAGTAAATACATAAAATCATAAAAACACAAAAAGTTTTTTTTTTTAATTTTATAAAAACAAAATAGAAAAATATAAAACCTTTTAAAACCAAACAAAAAAAATTAAAAAATGAGAAAAATATAAATAAAAAAGAGGTATTAATGGCATGTCTTTTGCAAACGATAATATTTATGTCCCTAAAAATGTCTTTCAATAAAGACACGTGGTCATAAATAAAGTTCGTGCAAAAGTTCAAATGTTTTTCAAAACATGCCATATGGCTTGCTATTATTTCAGATAGCACACGAGTCATCATCTTAAGGCATAGTATTTCAAAAAGAGTAACTTTGATGCCTTTACTGATCTGGGGAGAGAATTTTTTGTGCCTCGGGCATGGTGCTACTTTTATGACGCAATTGCAAAGGCTTTGTTTGTGATTACGTTTTGCGTATCGCAATCTCGCGTGCTTTGTCTATGTGTTTCCATTTGGTGTAATTCATGTCGAGTGTCGCGTTTAGTGTGGTTGAAAGTATAAGAGATTGTATCTTTATTTTTGTTTGGTTTAAAGAAGTTGTCTCATAATGAGATCAGTGTTTTCAGTAATCCAAAAAGATTTTCAAAGACAATTCGGACCAATCAAACACACTGACAACAACTCTTTAAATAGAAAACGGGTCATTATTTGAGGGGGAGAAAGCGTCATTAAACAATCTTTGAAAATGGTCTCTCAAAATAAGTCATGAAATAATTGATAAAGTTTTAGATAATAACGGATAACAATTTCAAGGGGAATTAATTTATATTAACTTCAAGAGCTTTAGATGTCATTTGTTTAAATCTTTATGGACTTATTTGCAATTTGAGACTTAGTGAATTCAAGGCTTTAAAACTATATTCGATCAATATTGCCAACCACCTCATGAGTTTGTAAAGACTTAGGAAATGCTTGGAAATACTTTCATAGTTTTAAAAGCCTTGAAGTTGATTCTCACGCGGCTAGATTTAAGCTTAATAATTCTTCAAAACCTGATTCAGCGAATATGTATGCGTTATAAGGTTTTGCTGATTCCGGACATGTCGAAAAACCAGCAAGGGGGAAGGAGTAGATGTATACTTGTTAGTGTCTTGGCTTCTTTTAGGTTATTTTGTTTGTCTTGTGTGGTTAGCTTTTTTGATTTTAGGCTGTTTTGAAATCTTTCGGGTGCATATTTCCAATCACATGGTGGAAGCAAGACATATGTATTAGCCAAGTATACTTCATTTGAGGTCCCAGGGGGAAGTGTTAGAGTATAATTATTTAAAACATGAGAAAAGTTATTTCTGATTCAATTAATGCTTCCTCAAACGGTCAATCCCTAAGCTTATTCTTAAAAGAAGTAGAAATATTTGATAAAAGATGTACACATAGGTATGATGATTCCTTAAGTCATTCAGTATTCTGCAGAAAGAAATGAGTACATTTGGGACTTAGTTGACTTAGGTGCTTCCATTTCGAGCTATTAGGGGAATAATTGTGATTATCGGGACTTAGTTGACTTTGGTGTTACAATTTATATCATCGCCATCCTGAAGAGAGAAATGCGCTCATCTGGGACTTAATTGTATTTAGTGTTGCGGTATCAAATTCTTGAAAGGGTTTATTGTGTACTTCGGATATCTGGGCTTTATACATCAAGACTGCTTGATGCGGCTTGCAAGAAAGTGTCTGAATTGATGAAGTGAATAGGGTTGCTTGGTTTGAGGGGGAAAGCTAAGACATACATCAAACACCCAACATCACCAAACAAACAAGCTCTAAGGTTACTTATGTATCTGGAATCTGTTTTTCATACGCAAAGTTTGTAAGCAAGAGTTTCGTAAAACTTTGAAAGTGGAAAGAAGTTGAAGCAATACTGATGAGGGTGCTTTGGCAGAGAGGAAAGGATCAAATTAACAATTCTTGAAAAGAAAGAAGGTTAATTGATGAGATTAGAAAGTTCGTTGTTGGGAGATTGTTCGAGCAGACCCTGACTGGCTGCGACCAAACGTAACCATATGAATTCTATCATTGCATGTTCTCATCCTTTAGGTCAACTCGTCCAATAATAATCTTGTGAATATATATAGTGTAGGACTTAATGGTGATTCGAAGGACGTGCTGAGTACAAAATTTCAAGAAATGTCTTAGTAAATTCAAAAGTTTTCAAATTATTGTACTAACACTGTCATTATTTCCTCTCATATATTGAGGGGAAGCATTAATGTTCCTGTAGTTTTTGTTTGGAACATTTTTTCCTGAAACGTTTACTCAATTGATATCCTAAAATATCAAGGGATTAACATTTTGGTTAAGGGGAGAAAGAGAAAATGTGTTTAAATTAGATCTAACTTTGTATTGGAAAAGACCGTGAATCATATAAAATGAAATTCAATGCATCCAGTTACACTTAAGTGTACTACGAGTACGATGCCACATGTTAAGGGGGAACTTTTAGTGATAATGGAAAAACTCTCAAGTGTAATATCTTTTTTATATTTATCTAAACACTTGGATTGAATTTATCAATGGTTTTGAAGGATTGTGAGGAATACCAAAAGACGGCCATGTTCTTAAATTTTATGGAGATGTATAAGGTGGTTAGGAATAGGTCTCAAATCCATGATCCAGCCAGAACGGAGGAGATATACCCAGGGGATATCCGACTAGTTAGTGTTGAGGTCCTTTGGTATGATAAAGGAGAAAAAGTAGAAAAGGGAATAATGCGCCTGAGGAGATAGAGCTAACACATGGAACAATCCCAATAAGGTGTTAGTTATGAAGTCTCGATAAGCATTGAAGGGGTTAAAGAATGAAACAGAAATGTAAGGGGATGTTAAAGGGTGTAAAGAAACAAGCCCTACGTTAACTTTAGGCAGAAATGGGTCAATAATAAATTGTGGAAACACTATGGTGATTGTAGCCATGAAGACTGTCATGGACCTAGTGACGCTATGCACAACCCTCCCTAGCCACTCAAGGTCTCTCAAAAGACTCTTGTTTCATTTCTCACGGAGATTACACGCATTTCTATCGACTTTCTCACTCCGAGTTAGTTGATATTGAAAAGGTGGCAGTCTGCTCCAGCCTTCCTGATCTGACTAAATGAATCAGAGTTGACGATTGAGTCTAGTAAGCCAAAAGAGTTTCATTGCTATTGAATGTGTGTCTCATTAGAAACACATGTCAAAAATTATCTTGCTATCTCACACAATGTGAATAACGAGAAAATATAAAGAGTCCTACGCATTATCCTTGTGATTTTGCCAGAACATCTGAGTGATACTTAAGTATTCACAATGAAGATGGAAATCCTGCTTGAGCCAACATCAAACAAGCTCATGGTAGGTAACTTGTGCGATTCTTTATGAATCAAACTTGTGACAACTGGAAAGAAACGATGGTGCGATTATATAAGAATCAAACTTGTTCCAGGAAATAGATGGTTGTTAATGAATTTTTGAAATGATTAACACACTCAGTGTGTCACAAAAACACTTTTGCAAGTGATACACCGATTGATTTTCAAATCAATTTTCTATTTTCAATCGGTAAGATAGTAACTCACTGGTTCACTCTTATCGTGATGTCTGCCTTTGAAGCCGTTCCGATAAGGAGAAACATTGTTGAGTTTGATGAATCTAATACTAATTGTATGGTTTTTGTGTATGAAAGTATTCTATATTTCAATGGATCCTGTCAAGGAGATTCTTCTTAAATTGAATCTACCTGATCACATGGTCGATCCTCTGATTCACGGTTACTCCAACTAACACGCGGACGATGACCAAAGCCATATTCATTACCCCCCCCCCCTCTTTATTGCTAACTGTTTTAATGCAGGATACTTAAAGATGGAGGTGAAGGTACCTGATTCCAGCTGGTCACAAAGATTCATAAACATGTCATAGCCGATCACGACAAAAATAAGTCATCAGAAAGCTCTAGTACATGTTTCATGACTTCTGCCATACTCTGATACGTTACGTCTTGTTTGAAGAGACGAAGTATTAAAGTCAAAGAAGAATTTCAAAGAAGTTTTCGTCACTCTGATACCGAACGTCTTTCTCAAAGTGATGAAGTGTTAAAGTTAAAGAATTTCAAGAAAGATGCAACATTAAAGCTTTTCAATGTACAATCAAGAAAGGTATGAGCTTGTCGGTCAGATGTCACAAGTTAAACAAGATGGCAAGATTCATTAGGATAGCGACGAGTTACGCTTGGTTGATGAATCTCAAGGATGTCAAGATCAAATTCTATCATAACAAATCAAGATAAAGGAACAAGCTCAAGCTTAAAGTCAAAAATCACTACATCTATGTTACATGACATTGAAAAAAGAAAGAAGTCTTACGAGCACAAGAATGAAGACCTTATAGTATGATAGGTTTAAGGTTTTGTACATGAAGTGACTCTCTTAGGGAAGATGTTCTAGGAATCGGAATCCTAGAAAAGTCTCGGTCACTTCATAGATATCGAAAGATAGCTCGTCAAGTAATATTTGGAAACTTACATAGGTAACTAGTCCAAGGTCCATGGAAAGCCCATGTAACCAAGGCCCATGTCCACCTCATGTAAGTATAAATACCCTCTCCACACATGGAGAGGGTGTTGGTTCTCTTTGTAATTTACACATAGTTCAATCAACCTTCTTATTTTTCCTTTTTACTTTCTCTCTCAACTTTCTCTCTCTAGTTCATCTTTTGTGTGAAATGAGTTTTCTTCAGATTATTAAATTAGCTTCATAACGAATATATATATGACCAAATTCACCGAAATCTAAACATTATTATTTGGACTCGAGGTGTAAACTAATCACAGGGACCATTATTGTAATTTTTGTATTATTAAGGCTCGAGAATTGTTTAGGCTAGATAACAATTGATTAAGGACTCGAAATTCATACCATTGCGTTTAAAATAATTTTTCCACGAAAAATAAGTATTTACACGACTAGTATTTCATAAACGTTTTATAAAATTTATTTAAAATGTTTGTTATTTATTGGGTAGTCATCGGGTGTCACGGGTAAGCTTTTTTCGTAAAATGAAACTTTAACTTGGACATTTGAATTTTTAACAAACATTTTTGTATAAAATGTTAAATAATTTATTAAATATTTTTATTAAATAAATTGTGATAATTAATTATAAATTTAATTATTATCATGTCGGTACGCGTTGTGTGCGGTTTTTCACAATTTGCGAGATATGTTCTCGTTTTCAAGTCAAATGAGTCCGGAAATGTTCAAAAGTGAAATATAATTAATAATAAGTATAATTTATTATAATAATAAGTTTGAAAAATTACCGGTTGTTATAAAACCCGTGCCAGTCTCTCAGGCTGAAAACCCCCTTATTCGTTAGAATTAGGATTAACATAGGTTTAGCACAGGTTTAACATAGAATAGAATTAACTTAGTCTAGATAACCAAAATATTAATAAATTGAAAGATTGTTTCTCGCTCTTAGTGATCGACATCCTACTTACCACGAAACTCCCATCTGACCGGGTACACTGCCCGTTAAAGTGTTGTTTTTGGTAAAGTCGGCAAAATATAAATTTATAACTTAAAACATAAATTACAACCTCACAACGACACATCACATACTAAATAAGGTTGTTTAGGTTTCTCATCGATAGACATTGGTTTAGAGCGTGCATCACATGTTAGTCGTCGTTGACGTCGCCATGGTTGGGGCATATGGGAGAGCCTCTTGTCTGTAGTCAGTGGAGTACTACCTACAGTAGCATACGTCCTCGGGATTATAAACAACACTGTTGCAACTAATCATGCATACAAGACTGACACAAATAATACATAGCGGTAGTGAGAACTTACAACAGTTGGTCGGCATTTTTTTGTGCAAAGGTGAATGTTATATTAATAAAACAACAACAATTACAACATACTACAAAGGAGATGACATGCCAACTCCTTTGAATACTCAAACACCATGATCTACTGTACCATTACAAGTCTGAGACTATAACATTTGACCGATATCAGACAACATTAGCTTCTAAATGCTTTCATACTTAAGCCATGTATGTGCTTACAATATCAAACCCATAGAGAAGCTCATTCACTTCACCTTATATGCACCAAAACCATATCTTCTTGTTTACATTTCCAACCTCACTTCAACCCACACCGTTCAACCCACATCCATAATGGAATGAGTCAAAATGAGGATGGCAAATCACACAAGTAGATATAGTTTCTCATTCACATACGTGAGGGGCTATAATTATCAGAGCTAATTTCTAACCATAATTCAAACCTAATGGAAACACAGCAGCACAACCTCACCGGTAAGCCAAAAGGCAAAAAGGAAAGGCATCACTAGATAGGGAACACTCGCCCTCACTCATATCCAACCAATCCTCCTATGATAGTGTATTGGTTGAACCAAGTTCCACCCAAAATACACTGACCTCCCAGGCCTTTACCCTTCACAATGGATGCATCTACCTCATGGTATATTTTCTTGAATTAGACCTCTTATAGATCCCAAATAGGCTGCCTGATTCCTCCCTAGGCCAATCATAGTAAACCTATATGAATCTCATAAGTACAGTCATACCAAGGAAACAGTTGGTCGGCGTTGAATGCATGTTATTTAAGGAATTTGTTATTGTTTCGGTAAGAGCAGATACTGTGACGCAACTATGCTCGAGATTGGGTACACAGACATGAGATTCTTCAGTGTTGCGAACAACAAAAGGGGTAACCCCTTTAATGGTTGTGCATTATTGATGCTGATCATTTAATGTTTATGTTGTTACTAAATGATGGTTCGTGTTATCGTCAACATAAACATGAGGATGTGTACCTATGCAGGCGGATAATAGATGAGTGAGGATACAAATGAGGCATGATAGGAATGACTAAATGTATTGCAATTTACATGGTGATTGATCATTGTGATTGTCATTTATCGATGGAGTAAGACCCGTTGCTGATAGTCATGAAGCAGCGTCATGCGATGGTCCTATGGGTGATCGGTCTATGTCGAAAGCGCTTCCCTCTCCGTACATATGGGTTGATGCACAATCAAATGTACTAAGATGTCCGAGATTTGGTTTCTTATGAACACCCGTCGACTGGCGTTCCAACTGGTCTTCAACCGTCTTTTTTCTTTTAACGGATTTACTTTTTGTCTTCATATAGTGAAGGCGATATAGGATTTTGTATGTGTAAAATATACGTCGCTTATACTAAGGTAAACGTCTAATGTGACCAGTAATATTCAGCTAAGCAGCACTTAATGCGTAATGTCAATGGCAATTATAACTTAAGCAATATGTATTGGCAAACTATAATCACAGGCCATAAGCAATAGACACAATGCAAATGTAGTCAATATTGTATGTGAAAGAATCTAAACCGTAGCAGGCACATGCAAGTTAAAACAAGATTAGAAAAGATTTTCGCACACATTTGGGAACAATAAATCTACAACCCAAAAAACCCTGCTAGCCGAAAGTTCCGGAAACCTCAATTATACATTCAAAATCAACACAACAGTGAATGATGGTGGAGAAGATGGACAACTACATCAAAGATGCTTAGCAAGTTAGTATACACAGGAAAGGGAACACACACAAGAAAGAAAATGAAAACCCAACATATAATAGACGAACCTGATACACCGAAGGAGTAAGTGAACAATGAATGGATGTGGTAGCTAGCAACAGTGAATGATCGTTGAAGGTGTTTCTAGACAGATATGGAACGGCGAAAGGTTAAAAAAAATAAAAAAAGGAAAACAGTCCGAACAGAATTGGGCCCAGTCAGTTGGCCCACGCAAATAAAGGAATGGTCCGTGGTCAAAACGGCGTCGTATTTGATCCTCAATTAGTATACTTATAATTCTTATTGAAAAAGTAATAAGAAAACAATGTACGGAGTAAGTGACAAACTTTTATAAGACCGTGCACCGGGCCTAACGGGCTTTAAAATAAAGCATAAAAGGTAGGGCCGTAGGGGAGCGGGATGAAATTTTAGAACCAAAGTACAGCATATACGCCATCACATTTAGTTGGCCCGGGACTAGAATCTTACGGGCCCTGTATTTCTGCCACTTGACCATTTCCTTATTTTCCCATGTAATATCTAGGGGTGTTGATCGGTTCACTTATCAGGTTATTCGGTTAGTTCAATTAATTCTTTTTTGGTCAACCCGATCGAACCGAACCAAACTAGAATTCAACCGAACCGAACCGAAAACCGAATTTGAATTCGGTTTGGTTCTCGGGTTGACCCGAATAACTCGAATTTCACTATTTAAAAAAAGAAATTAATAATTACATAAATTTTTAGTAAGAAAAAATATTATTAATAAAAAAAGTGTTTTTTTTAATATTATGATAAAATTTTAATGGTATTTACATATATAAATATACATAAAATATATATATTTATATGAATTCGGTTTTCGGTTCGGAGTGCCAAACCCATATCCAACCCGAGAACCGAATTAGTAGTTCGGTTCGTTTCGGTTTTGACGAATTCGGTTCGATTATTTTCGGTTCAGTTCGGTTTCGGTTTTCCGTTTATTCGGTTTTTCTGCTTACCAATCACACACAAATGCGTGTTTAAATTTCTTTTGCTATATTCAATCAATGTTAGCTAGGAAAAAAATATTTGTTCCTAGTCAATTAACAGAGTATTCCCTAATACAATTTTAGAGTTACGAAAAGATTTCAGTGTAAAACATATACTTTCCTTTTCATTATAAAAATGCTACGTATCGCTTTTTTAAGTTAAATCAGCAAACTACAACTTAATCTCAAGATTTAAAGGTTAGACAAATTAAAACACTCTTCTTAATTCGTACATTTTGTTATAGTTTTTATTACAGATGCGTTCATAAAAAATAATAATGAAATAAAAAATACGCAAGGAAATGTTTTAGAGCGTAAGGTACGATTGATGTCATAGGGTTGGCTCACACATTACCCTGCTAAAACACGAAAAAATAAAAAAAAATCAAGAAATTCCACCACGTGAGTCGGTGGGTACGACGCGAAGCCTCACCAACCAAGCTCCGATATTGTTGTGGCGCCATAAGGTTGGGCTGGTGCCATGGCACGAAGTCACCAGCCAACCGTACCTTCCCCTCTTAGGAGGTGTTTAGATGTCGATTCTCAAATTAGTTAGTGCAACGTGCAAAAATTTGGTTACGATTATTTAAGTTTTTTACCAACAATTTTAATTGTGGTTAACAACTCCTTAAATGCCCAAATTCATTTTTTTCTTCGAAAAATCAGAATCAAATATTCTATTTTCATCAACAACAAAAAGAAAACAATTCGAATATGCCAAAACATGGCTCACATCACATGCAATATTTTGACTTTAAGTAACATTAATCAATTATCTTCAAGATACTCCTCTAGAAACAAGAAGGGAAAACAAAACTATACAACTCACAAATAATAATTAGATTCAGTGGGACGACTTTAAAAGAAATATTGGAGCATAACGTTACTCTTATAGTGGTAATTATATATGAGTATATGACTCGTTTATATAAAAATGAGGATTTGATTTGTAGTCATATTACATACTCCCATGGTCTCTAAATAAGTGTCCACTTTTAATTTTCGAAGTCATTTTTCAACAACTTTGACCTTAACTATGTCTTTTTGTGTTATATAATTAAAGAATATTAGTAATCTTTGAAATACAAGCAAGAACTAGAGAGAGAAAGTGAAAAGGAATGATGTATTTTCTAGTGAGAGAAAGAAAAAAGAACATAAAAATGCATTAAATGAAAATGAAACATACAACTAACCAACCACATCTTCATGGCATGGAGAGGTGTTTATATACTTAGTAGGGGTGGATGGGCCTTGGCTTTGTTTTTTTTTGGAAATGGGCTTATCATGGGCTTGGTTCTCTAACTACCTATGTATGTTTTAAAAAATTACACAAGATTAACGACTGTATCTATGGAAGTGAATTAGACAACTTTCGTCTGTTCCTATAACAAATCTACCCTTAAGGAGGGTCACTCCATTTACAATTTAAACCTAGCATTACTTGCTTCATCTTTAACAGTTCTTCGAGCTCGTTTTAAACTTCAATCATTAACTTGCTGATTGGATGTAAGTGATCATTGACTTTAGGTTTGACTTTGTTCCTTTATCGGATGTGAGAAAATATGATCATTAAGCACCTTGAGTCATCAACCAAGCATATTCGTTCGCCATTTGTATACTTTGGCATCTGTGAACTTGTGATTCTGGGACTGGACATTGACTCATACATTTTCTTGTTAGTTGACTTGAAAAGCTTTATGTTGCATCTTTCTTGAAATTCTTTAACTTTGACACTTTTTCACTTTGAGAAAGACGTTCGGTATCAGAGTGAAGGAAACTTCTTTGAAATTATTTGACTTTAATACTTCGTCACTTCAAGAAAGACGTACGGTATCAGAGTAGCGGAAGTCTTGAAATATGTACTTGAGCTTTCATGATGTCTTTATGTTTGTCGGTCGGGTATGAGCATGTGGCTATGAATCTGTGAGTCAGCTGGAACAGGTACCTCCATGTCCATCTTTAAGTATCTTGCATTAAAACCGTTAGCAATAAAGCGGGGGGACGAATATGGCTTTGTCATTCGCTTGTTGTTGGTTGGAGTAACCTTCGAATCCGTGAGGATCGAACTGTGATCGGGTAGATTCAATTTAAGAAGAATCTCCTTGACAGGATTTCCAGCTGAAGTATAGAATCTTTCTAACACATTTGCATTAGATTCATCAAACTCTGCATGTTATCATTACCGGAACGTCTCAAAGCAGACAGCACGATAAGAGTGAACCAGTGAGTTACTATCTCACCGATTGAATAGAAAAAATTGATTTGAAAATCAATCGACGTGTCACTTGCTAAAGTAGGTTTGTGACACATCGAGAGTGTTAATCATTTCAAAATTCATCATCAATCATCAATTCATAACCTGGAACAAGTTTAATTCTTATAGAATCGCACCATTGTTTCTTTCCAGTTGTCACAAGTTTGATTCATATAGAATCGCACAAGTCACCTACCATGAGCTTGTTTGATGTTGGCTCAAGAAGGATTTTCATCTTCACTGTGAATAGTATCACTCGGATGTTCTGGCAAAGATCACAAGGATAATGCTTTGGACTCTTAATATATATCTTGTTATTCACATTGTGTGACATAGCAGGCATAATTTTGACAAGTGTCCTAATGAGATTTATGGATGATCTCTTTTGGCTCTAGACTCAATTGTGCACTTTTGTTTTAGTGATCGAAGGCTGGCAGGGCAGGAGACTGGTACACCGCTTGTTTCCTAAATTTCAAACTCTTGGTAGTGAGGATAAGTCGAGTGAGATTGAATACTGTTGTAATCTCCAGTGAGAAATGGAATCAGAGTTGTTGAAGGACCTTGAGTGGCTAGGGTGGGTTGTGCATAGCGTCACTGGGTCCATGACTGTCTTCAATGTCAGACAATAACTTAGTGTTTCTGACAGTTTATGTATTGACCCGATTTCTGCCTAAGTGTATGAAGGGCTTCTTTCTTTTTACCCTTTATCCTTACAATTCTTTTTAATTCTTCAACCCCTTCAGCGCTTACCGAGACTTTATAACTAGTACCTTGTTAGGTTTGTTCCAGTACTAGCTCCATCTCAGTCGGCACTTTTCTCGATTCTCACTTTTTCTCCTTTTGATATATCATAACTAGGACTTTACCACTAATCTAGGGGATAATCCCTGGGTAGATCCCTTCGGTTATGCTGAATCATGGGATTTGAATACTATGCCTATCACCCTTTTAGACTGTCGAGTTAAATTTGTAAGTAACGATTGTTTGGTTGTCTCTTGGGTATTCCATCACAATCTTCAAAATCCATTTGAAAAGTTTAATAAACAGTGTTTGATATAAATATCAAAAGATTTTAACACTTTGAGGAGTTTTTTATATCACTAAAAGCCCCCCCCCCCCCTTAACAGGTGCATCGTATCGTGTAGTACATGCTAAGTGTAGAGTGCATGAGTCCATTTTATTTGATCCATTTCAGTACAAATTAAATGCAGTTTAATCACTATTTTCTTCCCATTATCCAAAGTTAATCCCTGTGATATTTGGATATCAATTGATTAAAACGTTTTGGGATTAAAATGTTACCACAATATCGAACTAACAAGAAATTTTATGCTTCCCCCTCAAATTTATGAGGGGAATTATAGGTTGTTTGAGTATGTTTTAGTGTTTGTATATTTTTTTGAACTTTATGTTGTTCGGTTCCTAAACGAAAACAAGTTGTTCGGTTCCTTCAGAAAATCTGGTTGTTCGGTTCCTTCATACAAACTGGTTGTTTGGTTCCTTAATAGAATGAGTTGTTTGGTTCCTTAATCAACACTAGTTGTTTGGTTCCTTTACAAAATAAGTTGTTCGATTCCTACTAACACTAGTTGTTCGGTTCCTAAAATAGAGTAAGTTGTTCGGTTACCAAAGAGTTCATGTTGTTCGGTTCCCAAAGACAACGAGTTGTTCGGTTCCTTCTAACTACTGAGTTGTTCGGTTCCTACTAGCAGCTTAGTTGTTCGGTTCCTTTTATTACTGAGTTGTTCGGTTCCTAAGGGCAACAAGTTGTTCGGTTCCTGAATAGAAAACTTGTTCGGTTCTCAAATAGAACCAGTTGTTCGGTTCACTTTAGAATTTGTACAACCATGACATGTTAAGCATTCACATTTGTTGTTTTTTTTGTATGCTAATCATAAGAAAAACATTTTGGGCACAATAAAACAACTTAAATTCACAGAATTATCAAGATCCTATAACAAACGAGCACTTTTAACCATTAACACACCAATAATCAACAAACTACAATCAAGGAAGTTATATGATCACATAAACACATTCAAGACGGTGGAATATAGCTCCCTAACACAAACCAAAAAGCGTTTAACAGTATTACACATAAACCCAAAATTTCAAGCAAACAATTCATATGTTAGATACACATAAAACTATTTTAGACAAGTCTTCTACACAACAATGCCATCAAAACCCCTCAAACAATTTCAAGATTTGATCATTTTTGATATTGAGAAACCCTAATTCAAAAATTAGGGATTTTTGAGTTCAAAAATAGATGAAATCAAAATTCCTTCAAGGTATGAGATGTATGGGATGTGTAGAATAGATTTGTAGTAGTACCTTAAGCGAGATAACGGCTGTAAATGAGGATTTAGGGGATGGCGATTTGCGTTTAAAGATGGGAGGGAAAAGGGTTTGTTAAGTGTGTGTTTGTGTGTGAAAGAGACGAGTGGTGAGTGGTGTTATAAAACGTTTTTTGTTTTTGACACATTTAGCCCCTCAAGTTTCTTATTCCTTATATTTTTCCACCAATAACTTTGAGTAGGCAAGTATAGTTTAACAATTGGCACACATAGTCCCTAATGTTTTTAACTAACATTCCTAAAAACTTGTATTTGCACATTTACTCCCTAAAGGCATAAACACATAACATATAAGGCACACATAAGCTAAACTTAATTAACTTTCCTTAGAGATTGATATTCCATTATTGTTTAAAAACCTTTTTCCCTTTAAGCACATTTTTATTATGAAGAAGATATTTGACATTTTCTCCCCCTCAAACAATGACCCGTTTTCTATTTAAAGAGCTGTAGTCGTTGTTTGAGTGGTCAAATGTCTTTGAAAAGCATTTTCTGATAAAGCAATGTTTTATTTTGAAAAAAACAAACACCATAGCAAATAAGATTTCTCTTATTTTCACTCATAAGCGCACTGACACGTACACTTATGGAAACATAGGAAGGACGGGTTGTGATGCAAGGTAACTACAAGCCTTTGCATAGTTATAAAGTAGACCATTGCACAAGTTAAATTCCAGTTGAAGTGGTCAAGTTTCTTTTGAAATTACTTGCTTTAGAATGTTGATGGGTTTGCTATCTGAATTAATAGCAAGCATTGGCTTGTTTTGAAAAACCATTTTGGAACTTTGCTCGGAACTTAACTAGCCTCGTATCATTATTGTATGATATTTCTAAGACCGTAATTGTTTTCGATTTTTAGAGAACATTGCCATTTATTACCTCTTTTTATATTTTTCTCATTTTTTAATTTTTTCTTTTGGTTTTAAATATTTATATTTTTGTATTTTGATTTTATAAAAGTTTTCTGAAAAATTAAAAATCTTTTTAGTTTTTATGGTTTTTAATATATATACATATGATACAGGATATTAGAATAGGTACCACCACTATTCTTCGGCTTCATCTGCCAATTGTTTCAGAGTTTCTGGCGTAAAACTTCACATTCCCAGCTTGTTAATAAGAAATTCAATTATTTCTCTACATAGGGCTTTAGTTAAGATGTCCGCTAGTTGATACTCCGTGTTGACAAAGTAAAGCTCTATACTCCATTCTCAACTTGCTCTTTTATGAAGTGGAATCTGATGTTCTATATGCTTTGATCGAGAATGTTGAACGTTGTTGCAGATAAGGCAATAGCGCTTTTGTTATCAATAGTACATTTGAATTTATTGAATCCAAGGCCATAGTCGGTAAGCTGTGATCTCATCCAAAGGATTTGAGCATAACAACCAGACATAGCAATATATCCAGCTTCCGTACTGGATATCGCAGTGCTTTTTTGCCTTTTTGATGACTAGCTAACAAGTCTGTCTCCCAATAATTGCATACTTCTAGATGTACTTAGTCTAGTATCTTGGAAACCCGCGTGATCAGCGTCTACATAAGCTGTTAGAGCAATAGAAGAATCCTTTGGATACCAGAGTCCCCTATTAACGGTTCCTTGTAGGTATTTAAAGATTCTTTTTACAGCATGTAAGTTCTTTTCGGTAGGATTTGCCTGATACCGTGCACACATGCATACAACAAATGTTAGGTTTGTCTAATTGGTTGTAAGATTAAATAAGGGTGCAATATTCCCACGATAGTGTGTAGGATCTATGGCTTTCCCTTATGTATCTTCATCCAGTTTGGATTTCTCCACTATGGGAGTATCCACAGGGTCACTAGATTCCATACCATATTTTTTCAACGATTCGAGAGCATATTTAGACTGGTTTATAAATATGCCTATGGGACGTAGTAAAAATAATAGTATAAGAAAAATGATATTTTACCCATCATCGACATCTTAAACTGAGAACACATTATTTTGGAAAATTAGTCACATAATTCAGGTGTAGTAGACGCAAAGATTATATCATCAACGTAGATTTGTACCAGGAGAAGATCTTTGCCTTGTCTTTTTATGAATAATGTGGGATTCTCGGTTCCTTTGGAGAATTCCTGAGAAAGTAGAAACTTCGACAACATATCGTACCACGCGCGAGGAGCTTGTTTCAACCCATAAACAGCCTTCTTAAGCTGATACACATGATTCAGATTGTCTTGATCCACAAACCCGTCTGGTTGGCTGACATAAACTTCTTCATGCAGAATGCCATTCAAGAATGTTGTCTTTACATCCATTTGGTAGACAACCATATTCATGTGGGCAGCATATGCGAGGAAAATTCGAATACCATCAAGTCTAGCCACTTAAGCAAAGGATTCCTCAAAATTAATTCCCTCTTCTTAACGATAACCACGAGCAACCAAACCAACCTTGTTCTATATAATTCCTCATAATTCATCAAGTTTCACCTTGTATATCCATTTTAAAGTAATAACCATCACTTTATCGGGACGAGGAACGAGTTCCCAGACTTCAAGAAGCTCAAATTCATTCAGCTCCTCTTGCATTGCTTCAATCTAACATGATTGAGTTAATGTGTCTTTATAAGTCTTTGGTTCAACTGATGAGAGAGAGGCATCGTAGTAACAAAATAAGGCTTGTTCATGAAGTTGGAGTCTTATGGAAACAGGTCTTTTAAGTTTACTGATGATGTTGTCTAAAGGATGATCCTTGGTCCATTTGGTAACGTGTTCTGAGTAAGGAGCAACAGATTGCACGACAGTAGGAATAACATCCGAAGAAGAAGATGCTTTAGAATCATTTTCTGGAATGGGAATACCAAAGAACGGATCGTTATTCATGTATGCAACATCTAAGTCATGATTGTCTTCTTCAACATCGTTACGAATGATAGGAGATTGAGTTTTAGGTGTTGTTTGAGAGTTACTAGGTGATGGTGCATCTTGGTCAACTATTGTTGAGGAAGGTGAACCGGTTGATGCAGCAGGTTCTGGATCAACTACGTCAGCAATTGGAGCAATCAATGACTTTCAGGGGCTGGTGATCAAACACTTGTGGAGGGGTGAGTAAATTCATCAAACATAGTTGAAACAAAAGATCCCAATCACTTCTCGAAGGTGGTACAAACGGTGTTGAGGGATGAGGGATTTTGGTACGAGTCCTGAACTGATTGTTACAAGAGTCATTTCATGAAGTGCGGGTCCTTTGAACGGGCTTGGTCAAAGCCATCGCAGTCACTCATCAAAGTCTACAGAATATTTCGATAAAACGTCTTGGTAAGTCGGTTGTAAATTCGAAATGCTTTCTTTGTGGGTTCATAGCCAATGAAAATACCAATATCAGCCTTCGGTTGTAACTTACCCAAGTTCTCACTATCATTTGTCGGATAGCAGAGTGCACCAAATACATGGAAGAATGATAAGTCAGGAAGTTTGTCATGTAAAAGCTCATATGGTGTTTTGTCATGACGAAGATGTACGATGAAATGATTTTGGGTGTAACATGCGGTAGCAACGGCTTCTGCCTATAAGAATAACGGAGCTTTTGCATAAATCTAACCATTTTCGGGCAGCCTTCAATAGCGACGATTACGTCTTACAACGACACTATATAGATGTGGAGAGCGAGCAACAGAGATGTTTTCCTGAGAGATGATCCAACCTTCTCATAATATTCATGCTAAGTCGATTAACAAATTCTTTCTATTATCTTGTTCTGATACGTCGGACCAGGCACTTTAAAGCCGCACAATTGGATCATCTTGAGAAACTTTGATAAGAAATTTGGAGCATCATCTTTGACCTTAAGCACTTAACGCCATGAAAACCGAGAGTAATCCCTTGACCATTAGGATGATGTACTTTCTTTCCATTAACACTTGGCGACATCGCATTAGACCTCAAAGATCCATGTGCAAAAGATAGAGTTTTCTTGGTTGTGTCTTCAGATTTAAGGTTTGTGGGGTTTCTTCTTGCTTTTGCCCATGCACATGTGCAGAACATAAGATGGACCTTTTTCAAACTTTAGCTTAGGGAGACCTCGAACAAGACCATGTCTAGCTAAATGGTTGATTGCACTAAAATTCAGATGAGACAGACGTCGGTGCCATAGCCAGGACATAGTCTTTGAGGCAATTGATCAAGATAACATAGATGAGGAGAGGACACCATCATATCTCCAAGAGACAGAGTATACATATTTTTGCTTCGAGATCCAGTTAATAGATCAACACCTTCTAGATTACGAATGAAGTAGGTATGTTGGCGAAAAGCAACTTCAAGGTTCGAATCACAGAATTTCCCAACGGAGAATACGTTTGTGACCAAGTCCCTATTACGTATAAACATTGATAAATGTGATATTCCCATCCTGATAATCACCAATCCCAATACTTTGCCACGTGATCATTTCCAAATTTGACTGTACACAATAAATTAATAGACAAAATAGGTGAGCTTGAGAAGACGATCTCCCGTGTCATATGCTTGAAGCACTGAGTCCAAAATACCAGAGAACAATATAGACGACATGCATTCCATCAAGAGAGAAGAAGGAACATCGAAAACTATAGTACCCCAAGATTGACTAGGTTCCATATTAGTTAGCAGATACAGATTTTAAGAACCTTAGATTTTGCTAACAGAAACATTAGATTTTTAGAGTCCTAGGTTTATTCGTGCGTAAACCATGTTACGACAGGTTTAAGTGTTTTCATTATTTAAGCTGTTGTTTCTCTAAGAGCACTTCAATAGTGTGTTAATCTAGTTAAAGGCACGCATTTTCCAACTAAAGTGAAAGGTCTGACCAGTATGTCTCAGATAATAATCCAAAATTTAAATAAAACACCTTCCTGTTGGTTTTCCAACCTTTCTCTTTGAATTTTTATATAGCTAATTTAGATTTTACACGACATTCACACATTGATAAAATCAAAAGACACACAAATCAAGAATATCAGAAAACATGCAACCTTTTACACTAAGACACATTTATAAAGTTGAAAATTCGCTTTAAGCTTGGAATGATTGCACTTAGCAGTCCTTTAGGTGCAACAACACAGTCTTTTTAAATTTTTTCAAACTAGATTTAACTTTCCTAAGTGGGCTTCCTACATTATTCTTCCTGAGTACTAACTTGGTGTTTGCTGTAATCGATATCTTTCTTTGTATTGCCTAAGGTTTGATCGCTAGCACGAAGAAGACGGTTTTAATATTCCTGTAGATGACACATAGGTTGTTAGAAAACTAAGTTTGATGAAAGAAGCCATTTTGTGTTTGAGTTTCCTGAGATGTAACATATCATTGAATCAACTCTTTGTCCTTGTTCTTTGGGTCACAGCACTAATTTTTTTCACCAGAATTGTTGATACTAGGGCAGGTTTTACTGATGTTTGTAAGCAAATCCTGAATTCGTTTAGTATACCTACAGGCATATTCTAAGGGATGATCTAGTGGATAATTAGCTTTAACATGTAATACTAGATCCCTAAGAACTGCAGCTTCTTCCTGAGTGTGCTTAATATAGGCTAAGTGAGCTGTCCTATTATTCGACAATTTTGGGGTTATTGGTTCCACATCATTCTTAAGAATCTCTGGATCAATAGTGTGTTTCGTAATAGCATTATCAACTAGAGTTTTTCCTTTAAGTTTCCTTAATTCATCCTTGAGAGCCGTAATTACCAAAACTTTTTCCTGGAGACGATCATTTAAATCAAATATTTCCACAGACTTTAGATTGACTTGATTAATTAATCCATCACATTGTTCTTTGGATCGAATACGTGATGGTTTAATCGAGTTATAAAGTTGCTTATATGTCTGTTTCAAATGCTCATTCTCAGCAATAAGCTTTGACACCCTATGATCCAATTCAATATTTATTGTTTTAATCTCCTCTAAGTCCTTTTTAATCTTATCCTCATTCATTTTTTCACTTAGAGGTTTAATTCTCTCTTTTAACTTCTTTATGACCGTTTCTTTCTCTTGGGACTGAGCTTTCAATTCATTTAATTCAAACTATTAATCAAAACTTGGAGCACTTTGATTTGAAACTGAATTGTCCCTTTGAAAAATTTCCTGATTAAGTTGAGTATCAACTTCTAAAGAGATACAATGTTTTTCAAGAGTGGTAAAACTTTGGAACAGTTTATCGTAAATCTCTTTTTCAACGAAATCCTTTTTGTTGAGAAGCTCAGTCTTAAGTTTTAGACACTTTTCACATTCATGCACATTCACAGAAGCATTATCCACAGAAGAATTCATAATTATGTTCACAATATCTTTGTTAATGACTTGTTCCAAGAGTCGTTCGTTTTCGTTCAAAACTTGATTCATTTTAACTTCAAATGTTTTTTACTCTAAACGATGTTGTTCCACAGCCTGTTCCATTTGATGAAAGACATTTTGGACTTCAGAAAGTTCATCAATCAAATATTGATCGAATGTGTTGAACAAATCCTTCAGAGCTTTTACAAATGGAATTATTTCATCCCTAAAACAAGCTTTTGTATGTTCAAACCCCCACGAGCCCTTAGTGATGGCTGTGGCCGTGGTTCTTTCTTTGACAACCACGTCAAAACCAACAAGATGGTGTTTAAGTTTCTTTAAACTCGTATATACCATGATGACTTTAGGAAGTTCTTTTTGGAACCACAACTTTGTGTGGGTCCTACAATAAAGAGTGAGATCCGGAGAATTCAATGAATTCCTGAGCCAAAAGGCTTGTTAGCAGATAAGATCCAGGTTGTGGAACAAATCGGTTACAAAAATCTTAAGAAAGTTGGTTAAGAACAGCATAATTGACTGGTGTAGTATTGACTTTCTTTTCTAACATCATAGGATCCTTTTATTTTAAAAGCATTTTTGAACGACTCTCTTCAGCAAGCATTAGGGTCTCTTCGGAGTCAGGAATTACAATAGCACTCGTATTCTTAATGACATTACCATCATAAAGCTTGGTTCTAACTGTCGAGCTTTTCTTCCAGATAAAAATGAATTTGAAAACTGGAAGCTTGTTTAGAGGTTATGATCATAGAAAAAACAAGGTTTCATCAACAAGTTGATCATTTGTGCAGATTGATCTCTTTTAAAAACAATATTATCTAGCTGTTTGATCCTCTTTTCTAAAGCAATCTCTCTATCGATGTTCCTAGATTCTTCTTTCTTAAAATCATTTTTGAGAAGAGTAACTGTTTGCATTAAAGATTCCTTTTCTTTAAATGTTCATAAAGAGTTTGTTTAAGATACAATCTCCTACAACGTGCACTTGAATCTGAAACGTTCTCATTACTGCTTTAAATTAACAATTTGTCCTTTTTTCAAAACTTTAACTTGTTCCTTATATCTTTCAAGCTCAGCAGTTAAAGTATCATTGACACTTTTATTGTCCAGATTAATCTTGGTACAATTAACTACTTGGGTTTTTAGTTGTTCAATTCAAGATAATATAGTGCATCTTGTTGTGTAGAAGAGTTAGAATTCTGAACAGCTGCATGTTGTGATTCAATCACATACAAAGAATAAGGAATGATATTTGCTATCACTGTTAAATTCAATCTCTGAATGGTTATCAAAACATTTGACTGTTCAAAGACTGCATCCGCCTGCACAGCTTGAGATTAATCATATTGTATTCACATTATCATTGAATGTGAACCTCATCGAAAGCAATCTTTCCTAAGGGGCACTTCAGTAGTTGTGGTAATCCTAGGTAAAGGGCATGCATTTCCTACTATAGTGAAGGTCCGACCAGCAGGTCTCCAGATATATCCAATATTGGTAAACACCTTTCCTGTTGGTTTCCAAGCTTTTCTCTTTGAATTTTTCTTAACAAATCTAGATTTAGCACGAGCATTCATATTATTGATAAAATCAAGAACACACAAATCATGATTATCAGAAAGCATGCAACCATTACACTTAACACATTTAAGTTCATAATTCGCATTAAGCTTGGAATGCTGCACATGAGCAGTTCCTTTAGGTGCAACAACACAGTCTTTATTTTTCAAACTAGATTTAACTTTCCTAGGGTAGGTTTCTACTTTATTCTTCAGAGTACTACTTGGTGTTTACTGAATCTTATCTTTCTTTGTATTGCCTGAAGGCTGTGATCCGCTAGCACAAGTAGACTGTTTTACTCCTGTAGAAGACAACATAGGTTTGTTAGAAGCTAGGTTTGAGGTATGGGTTGTGTCGGTAACCCAATATCACTTCACTTCATTAGGCTCTATAAATCTAACTCTTTTGTCCTTGTTCTTTGGGGTCATAGTCACTAATTGTTCTCCAGAATTGTTGATACTAGGACAGGTTTTACTGATTTTAGAAAGCGTCTCTTCGAATAGTTTTAGTAATACTTCAAGCAGATTCTAGAGAGTTGGATCTAAGGGATCATAGTTTAATATGATCGACTAGATCCCTAAGAACTGCGGCTTCTTCCTGAGAATGCTTAATATAGGCAGAGTGAGCTGTCCTTTTATTCAACAATTTAGGGGTTATTGGTTCCACATTAACTTGATGCAACTCTGGATCACTAGGGTGGGGTGGTTTTGAAACATTATTATCAACTATGGCTTGTCCCTTTAAGTTTTCCTTAATTCATCCTTGGAGAGTTGTAATTGCCAACAGCTCTTTTATTTTTTTTTTTGTTTGTTTTTATTTTTTTTTTTTTTTTTCCGGCAAGACTTCTACATTCTAAATCCAAAAATTTCCACAGACTTTATAAAGTTGACCACTTATCTAATTTAAACTTTAGCACATGTTCTTTTTGACTTGAATACGAGCTAGGTTAATTGAAGTCATAAATGTTGCTAAAAGGTATTTTTCCAAATGCTCATAATGCTTAGCAATAAAAGCTTTGTCAACCTTGATCCAAATCAATATTTTATGGTTTTCATCTCTTCAATAGTCCTGTTTTGATCTTATCCTTATCTATATTTCCACTGAGAGATTTGATTCTCTCTTTCAACTTCTTAATTACCGTGTCTTTCTCTTGGGACTAAGCTTTCAATTCATTTAATTCAAATAATTGATCAAAACTTGGAACACTTTGATTTGAAACAGAATTTTCCCTTTGAAAAATTTCCTGTTTAAGTTGAAGAGTCAACTATTCTAAAGAGAACAATTTTTTCAGAATGGTAAAACTTTTGAATAGTTTATCGTAAGTTTCCCTTTTAACAAAATCCGTTTGAAGCTCGGTCTCAAGTTTGAGACACTTTTGACATTCATGAACATTTACAGAATCATTCTCCATAGAAGGATTAACAAGTAAGTTCACAATATCTTTGCTCATCACTTGTTCCAAGAGTCGTTCATTTTCGTTCAAAACTTGATTCATCTTAACTTCAAATGTTTTTAACTCAATACGATGGATTGTATTTCGCACAGCTGTACCATTTGATAGAAAGATATTTTGGAACTTCAGAAAGTCTCATCAACCAATGTTGGTTTGAATTTGCTAAATGAGTCCTTCAGAGCTTTTACAAATGAATTATTTCATCCCTAAAGACCACTTTTGTATGTTAGAAACCCCACGAACCCTCAGGTGATAGCTGTGGTGTGTCCATATCTTTGACTACCACATCAAAATAAACAAGATGGTGTTTAGTTTCTTTCAACTCGTGTTAACCATCTGTTTTGACATTTAGGAAGTTTCTTTTAGCTATGAACCTCAACATTGGTGGTCTAATAGAAAGAGTGGGTTTACGAAGAAATTCATATAAATTCTGAGACCAAAAGCATGTTCAGCAGAAAATTCATTTGTGTAACAAATCGATGTTTGAAAAATCTCTTTATAAAGTTGGTTAAAGCACATACTCTATCGGTGTGGTATCAACTTGCTTTCCTTTTCTAACATCATATTAATCCTTATTTTTAAAAAGCACTTTGGAACAACTCTCTTCAACAAAGTGTTAAGGTCTCTCTATCTGATTACAGGAATCACAATAGGATTAGTTTAACAATAATATACACCAACATATAGCTGTGGTTCGAACTGCTGAGCTTATCTATTCGCAGATAGAAGGGAATTTTGAAAACCCTAGAGTTTTATAGTGGAAATATCATAGAAAAAACTAAGGTTTCGTCAACATGTGAACAGTTTTTTTGGCAGATTGATCGTCTTTTTAAAAACAAAGATTAATCTAGATGTTTGATCTGGTTTTCTAGAGCTATTTCTCTATCAATGTTCCTAGATTCTTCTTTCTTAAAATAATTTTTTAGAAGAGTAACCATTTGTAATAAAGATTCCTTTTCTTTTAAATGTTCTTAAAGAGTTTGTTTAAGAAGATCAATCTCTATAGACTGTGCATATGTGTCTAAAACGTTATCCTTACTCCTTAAGTCAACATTTTGTCTTTCTCTCAAAACTTTAACTTGTTCCTTATATCTTTCAAGATTAGTTTTGGTATAATTAGCAACTTGGGTTTTAAGTTTTTCAATCACAGATAATATTAAATCATCTCGTTGTGCAGAGTAGTTAGAATTCTGAACAGTTTCTTGTTGTGATTCAATCACATACTAAGAATAAGGAATGATATTACTATCACTGGTTATTTCAGTCTCTGAATGATTCATAACATTCGACTATTGAGAAGACGGCATCACATGCACAGCTTGATTTACCACATTATTATTCATATTATCATGATTGTGTACCTCAGCAAGAGCATCTGAACCATAATGAGATAAATTCGCCATGAGAGTAACTTTGGCAGAGTTAAGTTTGTCACAATCAGAGTCATATGCATCCAAATCATCAGCTTAATAAGCAGCATTGTGAGTAATGTCAGTCTGTGTGCTTTGACCTTCAGGAATATCTGGATCTGCCAAAAAGCTAGTTCCTCCTTATTTAGAATTTGACTATGTGCTTGAGCTTGTACCAGCAACACTTTCTCCTTAAACCATGTATCATCCCTTTTTCTCTTTGGTTTGGTGCACTGTCTGGACATGTGGCCTTCCCCTTTGTAGTTGTAGCAAATAACCGTCCTTTGTTTTCCAGAATTGCTTCCACTTGCTCCTGGAGTGTAAGCCCTTGAGGTATCCATAGCAAAAGAAGTTTGTCTCCCCTGAATTAGTTGTAGTGTCACTCTTCCATTATTGATGGTAGCTTGTTTCCTAGAAGAGTTTCTTAGCTGATTATTGGTAGTGGGATAACGGGAGGTGACAACAGCAGTCAAAAACGACATCATGTGCTTGATGGCATCAATGGGATCATCACCTTTCTGGAACACTGGAACAATTAGACCAGAGTCTTGTTAGGAAAAATATCAGATTGTAGGTTGTTAATTTGGGAGATATTCTAATGTGAGGGATGGATGATTATGGAGCATAAATGTTGTGGTTATTGATGATTGAAAATCATTAGATGGATAGGGTTACTAAAAGAGTTGTTGATGATTTGATTAGTTGAGTAATGTTGAGACTGAAAAGGTAAACCATACTGTGGAGATGGAGATGTTGAAGCTGGGGTTGATGTAGAGTGTTTTGGTAAGTGTGTTTGATGATTTGATAAGTTACTAAGTTATTTGGTGAGAACAACTAAAGCAAAGGATCGGATTTATGTTCATATTCATCAAACGAACATCCATTTGCATGTCGATCATTTGTTCCAAGTTAAGCCTGAAGTTGATCAACATTGGTAGTATGCAAGTCTTTGACCAACTTAACATTAGTAACGAATTTGCTCCATTCATCAGAAAGTGTGTTCAGAAACTTGGTATTAACTTAAAATTGCTCTAGTGGCATCTTGTAGATGTCCATATCATTGAGTTGCAGTGGTGAATCTCAATAGTAACTTCGTAACGACTCTCCCCTTATTGTAAAGTGAACTTATCAAATTCATCTACAACTTACACTCTCTTCTTGCTTTGTTACGACGTTCCTTGCATGAGCATTTAAATCTTCTCCCAAGATCCTTGGCTATATAAGTTGACTCACAAGAGCATAAATGTCTTGTTGGAAGGCCCTTGGAGAATGATATTAAGTGCATTGATGTCACAATCATCTGAAAGCTTTCTACAGGGTAAGCTCGAGTATATTCCTTAAGTCTTGTTACACCATCCACTGTGATTGATGGCCAGATGAGTGGACCTTTCTCAACGGAAGCAAGGATCATTCTACCATGTGGTCTATTCATCATATAAAGTTCCATTATGCTTTTCCATGAATCATACAAATGATTTTCAAGCATCAGTGGTTTATTGTCACCACCCGAGAGAAGTGATTTATCAGCAAGAGTCGTCATTGAAACTTGGTATCAAAAAGATTACTAATAATTGATCGATCGTGTAGAAAGAAATTATGTTTGATTATTGGTTATCGAGTCTTAGAAGTAATTCTTGAACTCATGGGATTTTAACAATTCTCAGTCACAAACTCCGAGAAAATAAGTTAAATTTCCACGGGATTTTACAAGTCAAAGAAATAATAATATAAAATAGAAATGAGGTGATATGTTTCAATTGGAAATGACTAGTTCGGTTCTTAATCAAAGTGATTGGTTCGGTTCTCTAATAGACTGACTAGTGCATTCCTCACGTGAATTATTAGTTCGGTTCTCTCATGCAAACTACAACCCCCCCTAAATAAAAATTTCGGGCTTTGTCAATAACAATGACTAGTTTCGGTTCCAAGAGAATAATGAGCTAGTCGGTTTCCAAAAAAAATGACTAGTTTGGTTCCAAGAGAAAATGACTAGTTCGGTTCCAAGAGAAAATGACTAGTTCGGTTCCAAGTAACAATGACTAGTTCGGTTCCAAGTAACAATGACTAGTTCGGTTCCAAGAGAAAATGACTAGTTTGGTTCCAAGAGAAAATGACTAGTTCGGTTCTAAGAAAAAAAAACTAGTTCGGTTCCAAGAGAAAAATGACTAGTTTGGTTCTAACTCACAAAACTAGTTCGGTTCCAACTAAGACGAAACCCAAATTTTCAAAACTCAAAAAGACACATTTTTGATTGGTTTTTTGCAAAAAATCTTGTACAACTAGTGTTACTAACCCTATAGGAACAAGAAAAATGAAAACTTTAAGGTTTTTAAGCCGAAAAAATTTTGAATCAAAATTTTGCTCTTTGTAAAGGTTTTGAACACAAATCAAAAGACAAACACAAAAACTAAACACACCACTCCATGGCTCTTGATACCAATTGAAAAATACACGAAAACTATGATCCGGTGGTCTTGGTGAGTCAAACCACATGATAGCCATTTTAGTAAGAGAGAAAGTTAACATGTAAAATAAGATGTATAAAAATGGAAGATACAAAAGACTCAACCCCTCTATGAAAGCCATAGAGGGGTATTTATACCACCACACATTACATAAGAATCCTATGTTGACTATACTAGTCCCTGTATGTGGTGATATGGTAAATAATGGTAATTCTGTAAATGTCGTCACGTAAAGTGAATTCCTAACAATCTTCCCCCACGGGACGATATACAAAATTACTTATAATAATTTCCTAACAAGTTCATAATGATTAAGAACAAGAACTTCCATGAAGCTTCCAATATTGATGACGTCTTCTGTGGTGTTTGACTTCAAGTCTGCACTCCAACATGAATCATCTTTGTAGTACCTTGTAGGAGAAATACTGTAATAGGCACGAACTAAGTAACTCATACACTTCTGGTTAAGGAGAAGCTGTCTTCTGAATATCTCCCCCTAAATTGTACCACATAATCGTCATTTAGAACTTTTCAAAGCTTCCCCTAAACTGCAATGAATTAGCCTTCCCCCCCGAATCATGCCGCATATTCTTAATTTAAAAGCTTTCAAAGCTTCCCCCCAAACTAGCAATCCTCTCTTGAGCAGTTTCAAAGCTTTCTTACATGCTTAGAATAATTAAGTGCATAGCGGAATTGGTAGGATACCACATCAAATATTACTGCTTCTTTAAGAATAAGCTTAGTGATTGATCATTTGGGGTAAGTATTATCTAGATTAGCAACGTATCTTCTCACGCTTGAATAATTCTTCTCACAACGTTTCCCCCTTGGAGATTCAAATAATGCATACTAAAGTTCTCAAAATATCGCTTCCCCCATGTGTCTGAAGAAATGCATCCAAAAGCCACAGTTATAGCGCTGTATTCACTCAGGGGGGTCAGATGTTATGACATTTGTCTTCCCGACATGGCCTAACTTAAAAAAAATCAAGAAAGATGCCATATGTCAAGCTTTTAAGGCAAAGACTTAAGGGTGAATCTGCTCCTTCCCCTTGCTGGTTTCGACACGTCAGAATCAGCAACACCTTGGACGCACATTTACTTGAGTACTTGTGTGAAGAATAAATTAGCTCAGATCTAATCCGTGAGAATCAATTGCTGATTAAATCTCTACTCATAACCTCTCTCTGGCTATCATTTTACCAACCGTTTTATAGGTTATTTGAAGTGACCACTGATGAAGTAAACCCAATATACCAAACTTGAGACAAAAGTAGAATTTCCCGTTCTTGTGACTTAAGCGTGCGCTAATGTTGGAAGAACGATGTGGGAGATATGTGCCCAACAAATCCTCTAAGTACTCCATACCCCTCCCAAAGTATGAGACTTTCATCACCTCTTACGATTATCGACAACGTCTTAGCATGTGACACTAAGTACTACAATGTAACTCCTTTAAGTGATAGTTAACCAGGTCATCAACCATCCACCCCTTGACTGCTGGAAACTAGATAAACCAAGTCTTCAACTTAAATTAAGCTCGAGCAAGTTATCATTGAAAGTCATGCATCCAGCCAACCCCGACTTCAAGATAAAATAAGATCACGCCTTCGTAAAATGCTACTTCAATCTCAAATAAGTGATACCTGATCAACTCCGTAGTCACAAAAATTAATTCCAAATCTAGCCTTTAAGTTTCATGATTCTTTATCCAAATTGATCTCGGTCTCGTCACTTTGTTACTTTTTCATTTTAAACCTCGAATGCAACCGATAAGCATTTAATCTCAAATGTATCCATTAACAACTAAATATAGCAAGAAATCATCCCAAGTGAGTCATTTAGCTAAATTGAGTTTTAATACGAAACTTTTAATTCTCGAACAATTGTACCCGGGTCTATCATAAACTCAGCCCATCAAAAATCAGCCCAAGTGAGTCATTCTGCTTTTCCATGAATCATACAAATGTTTTTCAAGCATCGGTGGTTTATTGTCACCACCCGAGAGAAGTGATTTATCAGCAAGAGTCATCATTGATTAACGTGGTATCAAAAAGATTACTAATTGATCGATCGGTGGTAGAAATAAATTGTGTTTTGATTACGTGGTAATTGTCGAGTCTTAGAAAGTATTAGCTTGAAACTGGGAGGGCAGGTGCGAGATTTTACAATTCTCGACAAAACTGGGAAAACAAGTTAATGTTTCACGGGATTTTACAAGTCAAAGAAATAACTGTATAATTTAGAAATTTGAGTTGATAGGTTTTAATTGGAAAGTGACTAGTTCGGTTCTCAAACAACTTGATTGGTTCGGTTGTCAAAGAAGTTATTTTAGTTCGGTACACTTGTTCGATTGTCAAAGGAGTAAACTAGTTCGGTTCACTAGTTCGGTTGACAAAGGAGTAAACTAGTTCGGTTCACTAGTTCGGTTGTCAAAGGAGTAAACTAGTTCGGTTCACTAGTGCGGTTGACAAAGGAGTAAACTAGTTCGGTTCACTAGTTCGATACAATGATTACAACTATGTTCGTTCCAAAAGAGCAACTAAGTTCGTTCCAACTGAAGGCTGTCGCGCGCGGAGGGGGGGCGTTCGGGAGATTCCAACTGAAGAAGGGGGGGGGGGGGGTGACGAATGAAAGGCGTGTGCTTCCAACTGAAGAAAACTAGTTCGGTTCCAACAGAAGCAACTAGTTCAGTTCCAACTGGAGAGACTAGTTCGGTTCCAACTGAAGAAAACTAGTTCGGTTCCAACTGAAGAAAACTAGTTCGGTTCAAACTAAAATCAACTAGTTCGGTTACAACTAATAACAACTCGTTCGGTTCCAACTAAAATCAACTCGTTTGGTTTCAACACAAACAAATAGTACGGATTCCAAAAAAAAAACTCGTTCAGGTTACAACGTACTACGACAAGTTCGGAATTTATAAACTATGACGAGAACCCAAAATTTTCAAAACTCAAAAAGACACATTTATGATTGGTTTTTTTGCAAAAAAATCTTGTACAACTAGTGTTACTAACCCTATAGGAACAAGAAAAATGACAAGTTTAAGGTTTTTAAGCAGAAAAATTTTAAATCAAGATTTTGTTCTTTGTAAAGGTTTTGCACACAAATCAAAAGACAAACATAAAAACTAAACACACCACTCCATGGCTCTTGATACCAATTGAAAGATTCACTAAAACTATGATCCGATGGTCTTGGTGAGTCAAACCACATGATAGCCATTTTAGTGAGAGAGAGTAGTGAGAGAAAGTTAAAATGTAAAATAAGATGTATAAAAATGGAAGATACAAAAGACTCAACCCCCTCTAAGGAATACCATAAGAGGGATTTATACCACCACACATTACATAAGAATCATATATTGACTATACTAGTCCCTGTGTGTGGTGATATGTAAACAATTGTATCTGAAAATGTCGTCACGTAAATGTGAATTCAATTTGTAGTTTATTTTTAGGAGATTGAGGTTGTCCTAACAGGACATAAGATTGATGCTTGCACCAAGATCGGCCAAGGCTGAGCATTCAATCATTCTCTGAAAATCACACGGTATAAGAAACTTGTCGGGGTCCAAGTTTTTCGGGAAACTTTTTTAGGATAACCGTCGAACAATTCTCATTCACCGTTGTTTTGACTAAGTCAAATAATTTTTCTTTGTTATTTAGGAGACTTTTAAACATTGAACAAATTTTGGCATATGAAGAAGAGCATCCGCGAAACTAAGCTCGAAATGTAATTCCCTAAAGATTTCAACAAACTTCGAAGCTAGATATCATCTTTTTCACGGAGTTTTTACTTGTTGGCTCTCGAAGGATAAGGTATAGACGGTTTAGGCTTAGGAGCAACAACGGGCTCATCAAATGGAGCTTGAATTTGGACTACCGGAGGTTAGATGTTTTCAGTACTCGGTTGCACCGTATCCTTTGTCACCTCGGGTTCCCGTTCCACCACCTTGGGAAGAGGAGGGAAAGGAGGTGGAATTGGAGGTCCATCATAAGAAATACGGCTTCGAGTGGTGATTGCTTTCAAATCACCCCTTGGGTTAGCAACGGTGTTGCTAGGAAGTGAACCCGTACCCGAAGAAGAAGCGGTATTCATTTGGAAAAAACTAGCCATCATATTCTTAAGCTCATTGGTTTGATTTGACATTGTAGCTTGCATTTCATTTCTCATTTCATTCTTGAATGTATTATTTTGATTTTGCATTGTAAACTGCATTTCATTTCTTAATTCTGATTTTAAATTACTAATATGATTTCTCATGGCTTGCATACTAGCCTTATTCATTTTCTTAAATTTCTCTAAGTCACTCGAAGTAGTAACTTGAGTTTGAATCGGAGCTTGATAAGACGTATTTCCTTGATTGAAGTTATTTCCTCGATTCTGGTTAAACCCTTGAGTTTGCACATTCGGTTGAGCAAAACCGGGTGGTCGAAACTGATTAGCTACACTTTGGGGACGATAACTGGTATTTCCTTGATTGTAGTTCACTGCGGCTGCTGAAACATATCCTTGAATATTGTCTTGATAGACCGAAAAAGTGTTACCATCGGTGGTAGGACACTGTCGGTAAGAATGAGCACCGCCATAAGTAACACAAGATTCCTCAACAAGCATTTACGAAGTTGAGCGGGGTTACTTGATGTTTTAAAACATCGCGGTCATTGGCACTAGTTACGGCACTGCTTTCTCTGAAGAATCATCATACTTGCTTTCCACTTTAGAACAATCGGTTTGTTTTTCTTGAATTACAACAAACTTTAGATTTGTTTTCAATAATTTTTCAATACATCTTGTGCACTTCTTTCCAAAAGATTGCCACCCAGCGGTAAGAATTCAAAGAATCTTGATCGGATGGGTTTAAACCATTGTAGAAGGTATCGATTTGATGAAATTCGGTAAAAATCGACAGGAGATGGTCGGGGTCCCACCTCTAGCTGTCCCCCTGGGGGGTCCCAGTCCGTGGGGGGGGGGTGGGTCACCCCTGGGTGGGGGGGGGGGGGGGGGGGGTCCCACACCGGGTGGGGGGGGTGGGGGGGGGTCTGGGGGGTGGGGGGTCCTAACACCGTCCGACTCATCGGCACCCCCCCCGAAAGGGGGGGGGGGGTCGCCCAGGGGGGGGGGGGGTCACAACATCGGGGGGGGTCGGGGGGAGGGGTGGTCTCGTCCCAATCTGGGGGAGGGGGGGGTGGGGGGGGGTCCCCACCGCCCAGGGGGGAGTGGGGGGGGTCCCAAAACCCCCCGAATCCCCGGTCCCCTGCTCCTCTGGGGGAGGGGGTGTGGGGGTGTCCACATCCCCCCTGGGGGTCCAACCTGGGGGTCACAACTGGGTACACCCTCCCGGGGGGGGGGGTCCCACGACCACTTTGGGGTCGAGCGGGGGGGGGGGGGGGTCGGTGGGTTCCTTGCGCCCCCAGAGATAGGCCAGGGGGGGGGGGTGGGGGGGGGGGTCCCCCAATCCGCGCGGTGTCCCCCCTCACCACCACGCCCTGCCCAAAACCAGCCGGCCCAACCTCCACCTATAAACCCCCCACCCCAGCCGGTCCAGCCCGACCCTCAACCCTTCTACGGCACCACGCACTGCAAAACGAAGAAGATCTTTGAAACGGTTCCATGCCTCACTAAATGTTTCCTCAAACTTTTGTTGAAATTTGAAATTTCATTCTGTAGATTTGATGTTTTTGAGGGGGGACTATTTCGACTTGGATTATTTCATATAGTTTGTAGATTTAACCTTCTTTTCTTTGCTTATTTCCGAAAGAACTAAAAAGAAATTGCTTATTCCTTTTCGCTTATTTTCTTTTCACAAAAGCTCGATTCGAATGTTACAAAAGTGGGCGACGAGTATTGAGTTACTCGGCTTATTTCATTAAGCCTTTGACCCAGTTACCTTTTCGAGAGCACTTTAGATTTATGGCTTATTTCTATAGTTTACCAAGTAGAGCTAGCTTATTGTTACTAGTTCGGTTTGATTTTGCTTAACTCTTAGCTTATTTCGAATTTAAAGTATTAGTTTACATTGTTTCGAGCTTATACGTTCAAATTAGCTTTCCTTATAGCTTATTTTAAAGGATTAAGGTTTCGGTTCAAACAAGTTGTTGAAGTAGTTTTCTTATAACTTATTTGATAAAAAAAAGTAATTGTCATAGTAGCTTTCGGTTCTTAATATCACTTAAAAGGTGCGGCTCATTTAGTTCTAAAATGATTTAGCTTATTCCGTGTAGTTTATCTTCGTAGCTTATTTCATTCGGTTATAGCTTAAAGTATTCAAAGTTTGATTCGCATGTGTTATCTAGCTTAGTTTTTAATTTCATAGTGCTTATCTAGTTTAGAGTCAAAAATTTAGAAGTGCTTAATGTCGAGTGTTAAGTTACTCGTTCTATATTTGATTTGGCAGTGAGGTTGGGCTTAGGCCCAACTTTTTAATAAAAAAAAAGAGTTCAAGTCATCATAGATGTATTAAAACAAGTAAACAAAATTCATTTCTAACTGTTTGATAAATTTCGTAGCTATAGTTTATTATTTTATAGTTTTTTATTTTATTATATCGTGTTGTTTAACTTTCGTGTCTTATGATGGACCGGTTAACTCATTGGCGAGGAGCTTAAGGGTTTATTTAGCTAGACCGAATTTGACTATTTGCTTTAGCTAAATAAATCGGGTGGTATTCATTTTATTGCGGCTCTTCATTTCGGTTCCATTTCCTATCTCTTTTCAATACATTAGTATAGATTTATTTAGTTTGAATTTAATATGTTTGCCTATTTGATTAATATGAGTAGTGAGTAGATTTAATTTTTGTTTGCTAAGTGATTAATGATTTGGAATATAAGTGCCGTTTTAAAAAGATTTAAAAAATTAATAGTCAATTTACATACCGTCATTTACTTTTAATGCAAGTTAAATACTTGTCATTTATTTTATAAAGCATTTTACTTTACTTATCATTTAATTTCTTAAAACTTGTTTTCTAAGGATTTTAATTCATTAAACCTAAGCCCGCACTTAAGGAACATTTCACGTCACTTAGCAAGCATATTTGTCATTTATATCTTTTAGATCAATTTTAGTTTAATCTTTTAGTTTTTAATCTTAGAATTAATATTAATTTAATTTTTAGTATAAAAATAGTTTAAAACCAAAACAAAAAACTTGAATGACAATCAAGCTCGATTTACAACTTGAACGTAGATTTCCATTCATCTCTCGCCGAGGAAAATGATATCCGTGTTGATTACTTTTTATTCTTTCCTAAGAATAATTCGTATGATACTTTGCTTGCGTATACGTATATGTATTTTATAAATATATATATTATATATCGGAGGGTTTTATTTGATATAAACGCGTTTGTGACAACGACCAACATCAATTAAAAACATATTTAATCTAAAAATATTATAAAAAATATTAAACTAATTTATAAAAATCTAAAAAAATTAGGAAAAGTACTTTGAACAATTTTAATCCTAGGAAAAATAAAATGGGGGCAAACAACTTATTGAAATAAGCTGTAAATAAGCTAAATAGGGCTAAAGGCTTATTTGGTAAAAAGGGTTTAAAATATTAATTGTGTGGATGTATAATCAAAAAAGACCCAAGGGCAGTTGGTGATGAGTGTTTGTGTTGAGGTGTTGGTGTTATAAAGGAGAGGTCACAGGTTCGACCCCTGTGACCTTTCTTTTTTTAAAAACATTTTTTTATTTTTCTTTTTGAAAAAGCTAACTACTAATAAAAATAAGAAACTTTAATGAAAGCACTTTTTCTAAAAACTACAAATAAGCTAGAAATAAGCTCAATTAAGGATGACAGATTTAGCTAACACTAACAAAAGACTAACAAGCTAAGCTGAGTTGGTTTTTAAGACTCAAAAAGCAAAGGAAAAACAAATAAGCTGAAAACTATTAACTACCAAGACCTAATAAGCTAATGTGAACAGGAATCAACTGACAAAATGAGCTTAAAAGCTCTTAAAAGCTACAAGATATGCTGACTTAAACAGGACAGATTCAAAGGAGAATGGCTAACTTTGAGCTGATTTCTAGGTCAAATAAGCACTTGAAATAAGTTTAGAACTAAAAACAGATGGATTTTAGCATTCAAAGAACTCATAAAAACAAGAATTAGGAAATTTGGATAAGAAATAAGCTAGAAAAAAGGCTTTGAAAACTGACAAACTACTAACTATTTTTTTTGGATTTTTTTTTCAAGTATTTATAAAAGACTAAAAGAGCTATTGCAGGCCTAAATTTAAGTTAGTAGAAGATGTTTAAAATCCAAAATAAGCTCAAACAGATTGAGCTTGTACTCCAATAAGCTTGTGTAATGAAAATCAAAACCTAAAACTACCTTTAACTGACCTAGATTTGAGATCTAAAAACTGACTTTTAAAACTATTTAAAGAAAACTTAAAACTTGAACTTAGATAGATTTTTACCAAAACTTAAGAGACAAGAGCATACTTAAACCAATTCATTTCTACTGCATTGCTGAGCCTAAAACAAGCAAGAAACCAACACCAAATAGCACATATTCAAAATCAAATCAAATAAGCTGGCATGACAAGCTTTGAACTCACATATTTAAACTTAGCTATATAAAACCTTAAAAAACTTAAAAAAGATGACTTATGAGCTTAGTTTAAGCTTATCAAACTTAGCTTAAAGGACACAAGGCTATCAAACAATACTAACCTAGGTTAGTACTGCTTGTGCCAAACACCCCTTAATAAGTTTGGAAACTATTTTTAAGCTTAAAGCAGTTTAATATAAGTTGTAAAATGATAAAATAGATTAAGATCTTATGAGATTAAGTTCAAATAAGCACAATTTAACCACAAATTAGCTCTAATCAATAAGCTAGAACAATAAGTATCTTTTTTGGCTGTTCTTAACAGTTTTAATCAAAACAAAGTAAAAGCTAAAAACAGATTATTAAATACTTTAAACTAAATAAGATAAGCAATAATAAGACAGATTAAGCATTATCAAAGCAAGATTAAGCAAAATTAAGCAGAATATAAGCAAAACAGTTATTAAGCTAAAAATGAGAAAAAGAAGAAGTACCTTTGTCCCAGCTAAATAGGGACAAATAAGCTCTCAAGGAGCTGATCTACAAGCTTCAGCTTGTTTAAAAATAAGCTGGTATTGTCCATAAGCCCATCCCAAATTAGCTTATCATCCAAAACTAGCTGAGGTTATATTTAGGGTGAGTTTTGAGGTGAAATACTTACTCAGTTAAGCTTTTAGGGCTTAACTGAGTACAAGCTAGCTTATGAAGTTTAAAGAGCTTATTGAGGCTTATTAAATCATCAAACAAATCATGTTAGCTAAAGTAAAACAGAATTTAAAACATTAAGATTTAAAAGAACTGCAATTTTATTAATAATAGAAAAGTTTACAATGCTGGAAAAGAAAATATAATATGCTAAACGTTACAAATAAGCTACTAACACAAAAATAAGCTAAAACTAGACACCCCATCTGTGTGAGGAGCTCTTCTTATATAGTGCTCAGAGGAAGGATCCAGAACCCTAGGAGCGTGTAAGCCTTCAATCCTAGCCTTCTAATCTTGTCCAATCCCCAAGCAATCATTTGGAGTCCTTAGATCATGTGCCACGCATCCATAGCCAATGAGAGGCCAAAAACGTCATTGCTTACATCATGTGTCAAGGCTTGTCAGGCCTTCTAGAATCACTTGAGGAGCGTGTGAGTGAGGTGCATTTACCCTGGGTTAAACGAGGGAGGGAAAATTTTAAGGAAGATGTACAGTGTTTATGTTGACTGTGTGTTTGACCTTGAGAATTATAAAAAGATTGACTTGGGTCCGGATCAATGGTTTGTGGATTTGGGCTTTAATAAATTGGGCCAAGTTTAAACGAAATGGATTTGGACATTTAGTTTATAAATGGATTAAATGTTTTTAGGCTTTAAGGTTATACATTGTTAATGGGCTGACCTGGCCCATTAAATAGGTACGGGTTGGCCCATTTAAAGATGTATGCGCCTTCAGCTTTGGTTTTTCACGCTCTTTCTATTCTCGTGCTCAGTTTTGTCCGTTTTGCTTCGTTTTAGTCCTTTTGTGCAATATTCGTTACCTACAAGACACAATTCACAATACAAACGAATACAATGCATTTTTCTATATTTATTGGTCTTTTTAGCTCGTTTTATTAGGCAAAAGATATGTGTATTTAAGCACATACCAGAAACCAATAAGTACGCAGGAATCTTCTTCCATCTCAAAAACTATATGAGCAGATTTAATAAATACACAGGATCAAAAACTCTAACACAAAGCACACATTAACCTGTACGTTTCTGCTATTATTTAGAAGACGATCACCACCTTCATAACCTGTCACGAGCAGCAGATATCACAAAACCCTAGAACAGAACCTTGATCCATAGATCATACTTCTTGTTTTATCAATTAAGGGTTCACAATAAAACCCTAATAACACCAAATGTACCAAAAACAAAAAATACACACGTAACCTCTTTTCTTTCTAAAACCTTGTACCAAACCCTAGATTAAGAGCTACGAGGCTCTGATACCAATTGTGAAGTTTGTTAGAACTCCTTAGATCGTTTATAACTAGAGATGGGTTAGATCTCATCTAGGATTACAAAGTAACAATGATATAAATGCACAACAGAATAATAAACTCAGAATCAAAGTTACTTTCAAGGTTTTCTTTATTCATCACAACCCCAAATAATTCTTGAGGCTACACTATCTAACTATAAACTATATAACTAAAACTACTACTGTGTACACACACACACTTTTACTAGACGACTATCATTGGAACTAATATCTAAACCACATGTCTAATACCCTTTATATAGAGGGTTTACAGGAAAACCTAGAGTATTAAGGAAGCTAAACATTTGACTTTTCAATGCTTTTCTTTAGGAAATCTTCTAGCTTTTAATTCTTCCGTATATAGAATACCAAAGTGTCAGATTAGTCCTTGTTGTTTCATTCGTCTTCATTTAAGCACATGTAGTTTTGTAATCATCAAATCAATAAACCCAATAAGTTTCTTGGAGTAGGGACCATGTTTGATATCTTCTAGAATATTCACATACTATATCTTCGATACGGCATAGTGACATCTTCTGGATACGGCATATTGAGCTTGTTTCCTTTGTGGTCTTTGGTGAGTGCAGGCACGAATACGCCGTATCTTCCTTAATGGATACGGCGTATTAGTTGTTAGAATCATTAATCTTCAAAATATCTTCGTTTAAGCTCCAGAATGCGCGCCTTTTGCTAATATTCACCAATTACTCCATAATTACTATAATTCTTAAATATAAACGATTAAGAAACAATTCTTTACAATAACTATACAAAATGGGTTAATAACATGGGATAAATGATGCTATAAAATAGATATTATTTGATATCATCAAGAGTGTAAACTATATGATGCATTTGATAAGTTTGCTCACATCAAGGGGGAATCACTTTATAAGTATTACTTGAGATTTACTTAGCTGATTAATGACATGAACATATACAAAATGAAATTGGAGCAATTTCAAGTCAACACCAAGTTCATAAACAGTCTTCCACTTGAATGGAGTAAGTTTGTGACTGATGTCAAGCTTGTAAAGGATTTGCATACTACCAACTTTGATCAGCTACATGCATATCTTGAACAACACGAACTCCATGCAAATGAAGTCCGAATTATGCGTGAAGGCAATCAAGATTCACTTGCACTAGTTGCGAATCGTCAGATGACACCACCTCACTTCAACACTTATCAGTCTTCATACAACAATCCTCAGTTTCTACAACAATTTTCACCATCTCCGTCTCCTCAATATGGATCAATTCATCCCACACAACATTACTCTACTACTTATCCATCCACACCTCATGCAATCTCTTATCCATCAGCACCGTATCCAAATGCTTATTCATCAACTATTCATCAAGAGGCTTGTCCACAACCACATTCTGTTCCTCAAATTGAATATACTGTCTCTACAGTTAATCAACAAACACATATGGCTGAATTTCCTTCGATAGACTTTGGTCTAGCAGTTCCTGTGTTTAAGCAAGGAGATGGCCCTATAGATGCTATTAACAAAATGATGTCATTTTTGTCTACTGTCGTTAAATATCGTTTCTCATCTACCAACAATTAGCTAAGAAACTCATCCAACCCAAGACAACAAGTAACTATTCATGATTGAAGAGTGATTGTTTAACCACTTTAGGGGAGACAAAATTCTTATGCTGTTGGTACTTCAGGAATAAGAGCTAATACTTCAGGAACATGAGGGAATTATTCAGGTCAACAAAGGATTGTGAAGTGTTTTAAATGCCAAGGGGAAGGTCATATGGCAAGACAATGTCTAAAGCCAAAGAGGAAAAGGGATGCTACGTGGTTTAGGGAAAAAGTTCTATTGGTCGAAGCTCAAGGAAATGGTAAAGTTCTGAATGAGGAAGAATTGAAATTCTTGGCAGACCTTGGTGTTGCAGAAGGTCCAGTTACACAGGCGATCATTACACACAATGCAGCTTATCAAGTCGATGATTTGGATGCGTATGATTCTGACTGTGACTAGATCTCTACAACCAAAGCAGTTCTTATGGCCAATTTGTCTAGTTACGGATCAGATGTTTTCTCCGAGGTACCAATCTATGACAACACTAATAATGATATGCTAAATCAAAGTGTGCACGAGATGCCGTATTCTGAACACAAAGCACACATGAATTGAATATTTTTGATTTGGATTTCTATTTCTATAAATATAATGCAAAAACAAGTAAAGGCAAGTAATTAAAGCAATTAAAGACTAAGCACGAAAAATGTTAACGGGAATTTAAAAACGCGACATGTAAGCAAGCAAATCAAATTTTAACCCTACAAACTCAAATTTAATTTCTAAAAATCCTATATGATTAAAAATAATTTTAGAAAAAAGAATTATATTTTTGTTGACTTTTATTTTATTTATTATGAATTAATGATGAGCTCTAAAATTCACATCTTTTATAACCCAGAAAGCACTATTAAACGAACTAAAAATGCTAAAATATGCTTAATATTATTACAAATATGTTTGGTTTGTGTTTTTATGTCTTACAGGTACAAAGGATTGAAAACGAAGCAAAAACGGAGACTTTCGGTTAAGATTTAAAGACCTTTACGCGTTTTTCGAGGTCAAGATGAAGTCTTTAATATTTTTCGAGCATGCTATTGGAAAGAGTACAAAAAATCAAGTTTAGTGTGCCTTCATATTTTATTGGGCCGGCCCGACACCATTTATATGGGTCGGACCGACCCATATTTATATTAACTTATCTAAAGCTCAGCCCAAGACTAATACTTGGCCCAATTGTTATAACATCTAATCATGAGGCCCAGATTGTAAAGTCCAGCCTTGAAATTGATGTGTAGAATTAGGCCATGGAGAAGCCCATGAAAAGAAAGAAAAGACAAGGGCCCAGGTACTTGCTTAAAAAAATGCATGGAAGTTATAAAAGTGGAGGGTGGCAGATCACGAAAGATATCTCTTAAAAAAAAGTGAAAAAAGTAAAAAAAAAAAAAAAAGGGTTAAAAAGTGGAGGGTGGCAGATCACAAAAGATATCTCTTATCTTCATATGATTTTTACATCTTTCTGTTTTTGCATTTTTTCTTTCATTTTTTTGTAGTAGGAGTAGATGTAGAGAAGAAGTATATAGTGATGAGGAGGGACCTAGTTATAATTTCTTTTATTTAGTACTTTTCATTTTTAATCTATTGTAATAGTTTGGATTTGATTTGTTACGAACCGTTTGTTATGTTGAAGTATGATTGCGGATTAGATGTTGTTGATGTTTCGATGGAGGGGAGACGATTTCCCAGGTTTTGGTTGTGATATAGATTGCTTTTACTTTTTGTTTTTTTTCTTATCTATCGAGCTTATTAACCGAATAAGCTGTCTTGTAGCTTATTTTGGTCACTTTTTGGGATTATGTCTTTAGTTCGAGTAGCTTATCCGTAGCTATTTCGAATTGGATTATTTCATATAGTTTGTAGATTTAACCTTCTTTTCTTTGCTTATTTCCGAAAGAACTAAAAAGAAATTGCTTATTCCTTTTCGCTTATTTTCATTTCACAAAAGCTTGATTCGAATGTTACAAAAGTGGGCGACGAGTATTGAGTTACTCGGCTTATTTCATTAAGCCTTTGACCTAGTTACCTTTTCGAGAGCACTTTAGATTTATGTAGAATACCAAAGTGTCAGATTAGTCCTTGTTGTTTCATTCATCTTCATTTAAGCACATGTAGTTTTGTAATCATCAAATCAATAAACCCAATAGGTTTCTTGGAGTAGGGACCATGTTTGATATCTTCTAGAATATTCATATACTATATCATCGATACGGCATATTGACATCTTCTGGATACGGCATACTGAGCTTGTTTCCTTTGTGGTCTTTGGTGAGTGCAGGCACGGATACGCCGTATCTTCCTTAATGGATACGGCGTATTGGTTGTCAGAATCATTAATCTTCAAAAAATCTTTGTTTAAGCTCCAGAATGCGCGCCTTTTGCTAATTTTCACCAAGTCCTCCATAATTACTACAATTCTCAAATATAAACGATTAAGTAACAATTCTTTGCAATAACTATACAAAATGGGTTAATAACATGGGATAAATGATGCTATAAAATAGATATTATTTGATATCATCAAGACTGTAAACTATATGATGCATTTGATAAGTTTGCTCACATCAAGGAGGAATCACTTCATAAGTATTACTTGAGATTTACTCAGCTGATTAATGCCATGAACATATACAAAATGAAATTAGAGCAATTTTAAGTCAATACCAAGTTCATAAACAGTCTTCCACCTGAATGGAGTAAGTTTGTGACTGATGTCAAGCTTGTAAAGGATTTGCATACTACCAACTTTGATCAGCTACATGCTTATCTTGAACAACACGAACTCCATGCAAATGAAGTCCGAATTATGCGTGAACGCAATCAAGATTCACTTGCACTAGTTGTGAATCATCAGATGACACCACATCACTTCAACACTTATCAGTCTTCATACAACAATCCTCAGTTTCTACAACAATTTTCACCATATCCATCTCCTCAATATGGATCAATTCATCCCACACAACATTACTCTACTACTTATCCATCCATACCTCATGCAATCTCTTATCCATCAGCACCGTATCCAAATGCTTATTCATCAACTATTCATCAAGAGGCTTGTCCACAACCACACTCTGTTCCTCAAATTGAATATACTGTCTCCACAGTTAATCAACAAACACATATGGCTGAATTTCCTCAGATAGACTCTAGTCTAGCAGTTCCTGTGTTTAAGCAAGGAGATGACCCTATTGATGCTATTAACAAAATGATGTCATTTTTGTCTACTGTCATCACATCTCGTTTCTCATCTACCAACAATCAGCTAAGAAACTCATCCAACCCAAGACAACAAGCAACTATTCATGATTGAAGAGTGACTGTTCAACCACTTTAGGGGAGACAAAATTCTTATGATGCTGGTACTTCAGGAGCAAGAGCTAATACTTCGGGAACATGAGGGAATTATTCAGGTCAACAAAGGATTGTGAAGTGTTTTAAATGCCAAGGGGAAGGTCATATGGCAAGACAATGTCTAAAGACAAAGAGGAAAAGGGATGCTATGTGGTTCAGGGAAAAACTTCTATTGGTCGAAGCTCAAGGAAATGGTAAAGTTCTGAATGAGGAAGAATTGAAATTCTTGGCAGACCTTGGTTTTGCAGAAGGTTCAGTTACACAGGCGGTCATTACACACAATGCAGCTTATCAAGCCGATGATTTGGATACGTATGATTCTGACTGTGATGAGATCTCTACAGCTAAAGCAGTTCTTATCGCCAATTTGTCTAGTTACGGATCATATGTTCTCTCCGAGGTACCAATCTATGAAAACACTAATAATGATATGCTAAATCAAAGTGTGCATGAGATGCCGTATTCTGAACCTTCTTATTTTGTGGAACATCCAGAGAATGAGATACATAGTGATAGTAATATCATTTCTTACTCTCAGTATCTGATTGAATCATAAAATGCAGCTGTTCAGGATATAAACTCTTCTGCACAACAAGATGCTTTGATATTATCTGTGTTTGAACAACTGTCAAATCAAGTAACTAACTGTAACAAGGTCAATAATGACAATTTAATTGCTAATGAATCCTTATCTGCTGAGCTTGAAAGATATAAAGAACGGGTAAAATTGCTAGAAGAAAGACAAAATGTGGATTTAGGTACTAGAGAAAAGCTGATAATTAATGATATAATTCGAGATAAAGATGCACAGTTTACGCATTTTGAAATGGAAATTAACTCTCTTAAACAAACTCTTTCTGAACAATTAAAAGAAAAAGAATCGTTAACAAAAACATTCAATATTTTCAAAAATGAATCCAAGGAAAAAGAAGCTAGGAATATTAATGAAGAGATTGCTTTGGAAAAGAAAGTTAAAGAAGTGGACAATATTGTTTGTAAAATGGGTCAATCCGCGCCAACTGTGCATATGATCACGAAACCACAAGTTTTCTATGATAACAACCTGAAACAAGCTCTTGGTTTTCAAAATCCTTTCTATCTTAAGAAAGCTCAACAGATTAGGCCAATGCTTTATGATGGTAGTGTTATTGCCAAAGAAACCAATGTGATTTCAATTGCTGATTCTGAAGAGACTTTGATGCTTGAGGAAGAGAGTCGATCAAAAATGCTTTTAAAACAAAGTAATCTAATGGTTTTAGAAAAGGATTATGCTGAGTTAAATCGATTATCTGAAGACTTTGGTTAATGTTTTATCCCACAACAAGAACTGTCTGATGAACAAGCTTTACACCCTATTATTGACCAATCTGCTTCTTCGCCTGTCAAAATTGAGGCTCCTCGAAAACTTCCTAAGGTAAGCCTAGTTAATAGAAGCCTTAAAAAGCTTAAATACCATCTTGGCTAATTTGACAATGTGGTGAAAAGCGGATCACGCCCGATGCTTTAACAAAAGGGGAATGGGGGTTTAAACACACTAAAGCTGTTTTTCAAAAGGAAATAATTCTATTTTTAAAGACTTTAAAAGACATATTTAATGTTTTTAATAAAGATCTTTTAAATGAGGTAACAAAAGTACAAACAATTTTTAATCAGATGGAAGCTGCTGTTCAACAGTATCATATAGACAAGCAAAGCTTTAAAATTTAAAAGAAATAATTTTTGATTGAAAACGATCGACTCTTAGATCAAATCATTTCTCAAGATATTGTGAATGTTGTTGTGAATTCTTCTGTGGATGTGAATACTTCTGTGAAAGTGAATTCTTCTGTTGTTATGAATGATTCTGTGAATTATGTAGAAATTTGCAACAATTGTCTGGGACTTAAAGATGAGCTTATCGAACAACACAACATGGTTGAAAAAGATAAGTATAATATACTTTCAAAAAGATTTTCTGAACTTGAACATGTTAGCCTCACTTTTAGTGAAGCTGGCGTCTTACACGTGAATTCGAGTAGTTTTGGACACTGCGTGTCACGCAGGGATCTTTTATGTTAACTAGGAATAGTTAGCTTTTTCTTTTAGTATAAATACCCCTCATGGCTCTCCATGAGGGGGTGGATGTTCATTTTGTTCTTTTTCATTAATCTAATATTCCATCTTTTGGTGTTCATCCCCTCTCTTTACTTTCTCTCACTAAAACTAATAATGTTTCATCTAATGTATTTTGATCAACCAAGACCTCTCGAAAAGGTGTTTTTGATCCTTGTCAATTGGTATCAAGAGCTAACCGGGGGTGTTTTGTATTCGTGTATGTTGTGTTTGTGGTTTTGTTGTGGTATTTTTGTGCTTAATGGTTCGGCTTATTGAGCTTATTAACATTCGGCTTATTTCTTTTGTTTGGAAAGTTTGGCTTTCGCAAGGACGCTAAGAAGAAAAGGACGGGTTCAAAGTACTTGCCTGGATCGAACGAGTTTTTTTTCTTGTTTAGATCCGATCGAGTGGTTTCCTTCGACGGACCGGAACGAGATTACTTTTTGGGGTCCGAACTTGGTTTTTCACTTGAGGATCGAACGAGTTCCAAATTTTTTTTCTTCTTAGGACCGAAACGAGTTTCTTTGTTCTAGGACCGAACGAGTGATTTTACTTTGAGGACCGATCGAGTGATTTTCTTCATGGACCGAACGAGGGACTTTTAGCTTGGATCGAACGAGCTTCTTCTTGCTAGGACCGATCGAGTAACTTTAGTTTGGACCGAACGAGGGGCTTGTTAGCTTGGACCGAACTAGACTTTCCTTTGAGGATCGAACGAGTCTCATCCTTCGAGGATCGAACGAGTGGTGTGTGTTTGGATCGAACAAGGACAATCGAACTAGTGAAATCACTTTTGGATCGAACAAGCGGACTCGAACGAGAAGAACCGAACGAGCGGAATCGAACGAGTGGAATCGAACGAGCAAATTTTTTTTGGACCGAACGAATTTTTTTTTAGAAAACTTGTGTGACGAAAAGGGTTTCAGTAAAACAGCCATAACTTTTGATCCGTAAGTCCGTTTTAGGCCCGTGACCTCTCAAATCGAAGAGAAAAACGAGACGGATCACGCTGTAACCACCCTTTAGCTGGTTAAGGATTTTTCGAAGGCCAAAAACATCGTTTTCTATGATTTATTGACACTTTTCAGTTTTTTTTGGAATTTTTCGCCGCTGATTCCGAATCAAATCATTCACGGTTTTTTCTTGATTTAGTAAAATCCCCGAATATGTCGATTGTTTCGGTTTAAGTCATAGAATGGTACACATTCGTGAAGTTAATTGATTTCACCAAACACAACAAAAACAATACAGTACACCTCAAAAGATCTTATCCCAAAATTTCCCACCTTCATTCACAAAGGCTATTATTGATTTTTAATGACCACGGGGTTTTTGTACGATAATGCATATTTGGGATTGAAGTAGTATTTCACGGGGAGTGTACTTATTTCGTCTTTGTTTTTCGTCAACGAAGATGACTTGTTCGGGCATATACGGTTTGTGATGAAGACTTGATGTATCTAGTTATACCTGATGTAAGGAGTTACATTTGTAGTATCACGGGTAACAGCTATCACTTTAAGGAGTTACATTGTAGTACTCAGTGTCTCACGTAGTTGAGGAATTTTTCAAGAGGTGTTGTATTTTTTATATACTTTTGGGTGAGTATATTGTACTTAGAGATTTGCCTATGCATCGTTCTTCATCACGCGGATAGTACAAGATTAAGTCACAAGTCGGGGATTTTACTTCATTCTCGGGTTCATTTCATCGGGTTATCTCCATCAGTGGTCATCAGTATTAGCCTACAGAATAGATAAGGGGATTTAGTTTGGGTTGATCAAGAGAGAATTATAAAGAGAGTACTGACATCTTCTCACAAAGCATTGCTTATGCAACCATGGGCTATGAAGCTAAGTAAGCAGTTCCAGTGGGTAAGATGTACATGTCGTAGGATGATTCCTCAAGTTAGTCATCATCCTGGAGGAAAGAAATGTGTACATCCGAGGTAACTTATGTTTGATTTTTTATGTTACCGTTTTGATGTTACCGTCTCGACTACATAGAGGGAAAATTGCGTACACTCGGGACTTAATTGACTTTGGTGTAGCAATTCATATCTGCACTTTCCTGGAGGGAGAAATGTACACATCAAGGACGCACAACAAGTTCACTTGATCGGGCTTTATAAAATATGCCGGAGGTTAGTCCGCAGAGATGATTAGTGCTTCAACTTGTTACTTTGGTGTCCGGTTCGATCCGGTAAAGGGATAAAATGTGTACTTTGGGCTGAATTCAATCAAGACTGGGATGCTTCCTAAGTGAGACGATGTTGATGATATCATCCCTCCCTTAAGATCGGTGTACTAATTCTTATCAGTCTAAGGGGTGTCTGTTTGGGAGGGAGCTGAAGAAGTTCGGAGCATAATTCATATCAAAGCCGAAGTATTCGGATAAGAGAACTTCAAGGATGACAAATGAGATGCAGATTCTGATAAACTTCGACATGACCAGAAGTGCAAGAATATGAAGCGTTCTCAAGACATGCAGCTAATTCAGAAACTTCGTAATGACCAGAAGCGTATGAAGAAAGTTTTGAAGTCATGTCAGGAAGTTATGTTCAAAAATCCAATCAAAACCGGGTTCGGTAGAGAAAACTTCTATGTCATCCTCAGCATTTCGTTCGTCTACAAGCTGAAGAAATAAAGCTAGAGTATTCAAGTAGATCGTCAAAGATATTCTCAAGGAATACTGGACTTCATTCTTATCATTTTTCTTTATTTTGCTTGTAGGGAACATTGTAACCAATTCACGTGTGACGCCATCTTGGAGGGAGATTGTTAGCCTCACTTTTAGTGAAGCTGGCGTCTTACACGTGAATTGGATTAGTTTTGGACACTGCGTATCACGCAGGGGTCTTTTATGTTAACTAGGAATAGTTAGCTTTTTCTTCTTGTATAAATACCCCTCATGGCTCTTACACTAAAAACGATCATGATCAAAATTCACCTTCATTCATAATGGATAGCATTGAATTTAGATGACTACGAAGTTTTTGTACGATATTACTTATTTGGGATTTAAGTAGTATTTCACGGGGAGTGTACTTATTTCGTCTTCGATTTTCTCTTCAACGAAGATGACTTGTTTGGGCATATACGGTTTGTGATGAAGACTTGATGTATCTAGTTATACTCGATGTAAGGAGTTGTATTGTAGTACTCACGGGTTATAGCTATCACTTTAAGGAGTTACATTGTAGTACTCAGTGTCTCACATAGTTGAGGAGTTTTCAAGAGGTGTTGTATTTTTTATATACTTTTGGGTAAGTATATGGTACTTAGAGATTTGCCTCTGCACCATTCTTTGTCATGCAGATAGTACAAGATTAAGTCACAAGCCAGGGATTTTGCTTCATTCTCGGGTTCGCCTCATCAGGATGTCTCCATCAGTGGTCATCAGTATTAGCTTACAGAATAGATAAGGGGATTTAGATCGGGTTGATCAAGAGAGATTTGTAAAGAGAGTACCGACATCTTCTCACAGAGTATTGCTTATGCAATCATGGGCTATGAAGCTATGTAAGCAGTTCCAGTTGGCATATGATGTACACATGTGTAGGATGATTCCTCAGTTAGTCATCATCCTGGAGGGAGAAATGTGTACATCTGGTAATTAATTGATTTTTTATGTTACCGTTTTGATGTTACCTTCGACTACATAGAGGGGGAAATTGCGTACACTCGGGACTTAATTGACTTTGGTGTAGCAATCACTGCTGCACTTTCCTGAGGGAGGAACGGTTACATCGAGGACGCACAACAAGTTCACTTGATCGGGCTTTATAAAATATGTCGGAGGTTAGTCCGCAGAGATGATTAGTGCTTCAACTTGTTACTTTGGTGTCACGGTTTCGACTTCGGTAAAGGGATAAAATGTGTACTTTGGGCTGAATTCAATCAAGACTGGGATGCTTCCTAAGTGAGACGATGTTGATGATATCATCCCTCCCTTAAGATCGGTGTATTAATTCTTATCAGTCTAAGGGGTGTCTGTTTGGGAGGGAGCTGAAGAAGTTCGGAGCATAATTCATATCAAAGCCGAAGTATTCGGATAAGAGAACTTTAAGGATGACAAATGAGATGCAGATTCTGATAAACTTCGACATGACCAGAAGTGCAAGAATATGAAGCTTTCTCAAGACATGCAGCTAATTCAGAAACTTCGTGATGACCAGAAGCGTATGAAGAAAGTTTTTGAAGTCATGTCAGGAAGTTATGTGCAAAAAATCCAATCAAAACCGGGTTCGGTAGAGAAAACTTCTATGTCATCCTCAGCATTTCGTTCGTCTACAAGCTGAAGAAATAAAGCTGGAGTATTCAAGTAGATCGTCAAAGATATTCTCAAGAATACTGGACTTCATTCTTATCATTTTTCTTTATTTTTTTGCCTGTAGGGAACATTGTAACCAATTCACGTGTGACGCCATCTTGGAGGGAGATTGTTAGCCTCACTTTTAGTGAAGCTGGCGTCTTTCACGTGAATTGGATTAGTTTTGGACACTGCATATCACGCAGGGGTCTTTTATGTTAACTAGGAATAGTTAGCTTTTTCTTCTTGTATAAATACCCCTCATGGCTCTCCATGAGGGGGTGGATGTTCATTTTTCTTTTTTTTCCTTAATCTAATCTTTCACCTTTTTGTGTTCATCCCCTCTCTTTACTTTCTCTCACTAAAACTACACAATGATCCATCTAGTTTATTTTGATCAATCAAGACCTCCCGAAAAGGTGTTTTTGATCCTTGACACCTCCAATCCGAGTTAGTAACTAAATGGCACCACCAGGTTTTGCTCCGGTGCAAAACAATGGTCAAAATAGGTTTAATGTAACACCCCTAAATTCTGGTAGCAGCGGAATGATAACAATGGGGTGCTACTTCATAGTCCATACGCACAAGTCACAGAAAACGTCCTCAAAAGAGACATTTAAATAAATTTCATATTCGTTATATTAAAATGAGAGTTACAAAGGATCCCATTTATAATGCAATAGAAACATTTTTTTTAAACGTTTGTCGAATGGTATACAAGTTATTAAGCCTTCAAAAATATATCCGCGCGACTCGAATGCTC
>BQNB010000589.1:12153-165781 GCA_026074375.1 Tanacetum coccineum | reverse complement strand
CTACCTTCCAAGGTTTTCAAAAATGACCTTACATGTGTTGCCTGCCATAAAGGTAAACAACACAGGGCCTCCTACAAGGCTAAATTAGAAAGATTAATCACTGAGCCATTACACACCTTGCATATGGATCTTTTTAGACATACAAGAAGCTCCATCTGTCACTCAACCTCAACCATCATCTAGTGTGGTCCCACCAATACCACCTACCACACAACCTATACCATCTGAAGCCACAACTATTTCTCCTCTATCTAAACCTGCACCACCTACACCTATTACTGAAACTACCACTGCATCCCCCTCACCTACACCTTCACCTGCACATGAACCAATGGAGCATACCTTTGAACAACCATCAACTGACCAACAATCATCTACACCTCGCCAAGAAGCTACTACTTCCTAGTTAATGGCACGGATTGATGACTTAGAGAAGCAGCTCAAGGAAACCAAACAGACCTTTGGGAAGGCTATCCTCACTTTGGTGGAAAGAGTAAAGATTTTGGAGGTTGCTTTAAAGAGAAAGACCAAGAGGATTCTTTTGTCTGATTCTGAAGAGGAAGAAACAGAGGCTCAGGGGAGGAAGTTTCATGATTTAGATCCTCTGGTTTCTTTGTTACAAGAGCTTGTTACTCCCTCAAAGACTCCCTCAAAGACTGTCAATGCTTCAGGGGAGGAACAAGTTGAAGACATAAGCCCTACAACTTTAGAAGCTGCTGCAATCTTAACAAAAGTTAAAAAGATCAAGTCAGTTGATAAAGGAAAGAGATACAAGAGAAGGAAGAGTTTAAAAGAATCTGCTGGTACTGGTTTGGACTTTGAAGAGGTTAAGTCTGCTTTTAAAGAAGTTAATACTGGTGGCATTAAAGTTAGTGCTGGTATTGAAGAGATTAATGTTGGCAGTTTTATTGAAAGAAATTAAATACTTGCAGTTTTGGATGTTAAACTGGCATTGATCCAGTTACCACTGATAAGCATCAGATCTCAGTAACCTTCTTCTCCGAAAAGGTAGAAGAGAAGGAAAGGCTCCTATGACAGAAGAAGAAGAGACTCAAGCTTCTAGAAAAACCAAAGAACAAATTCTTCAAGAAGAAGCAGGACTTGCTGAAGCTATCAGGTTAGATGCATTAGAAAAAGCTTTGGAAAAGGAAGAAGTGGCCAAACAAGTTCATTTGGATTCACATAGGAGTACTCTAGCTCAAAGGATGGCTTAAGAGCAAGAATTAATAGAGGAACAAATAAAAGGAAGGCTCAAGTTTCAGTTTGAAGCTTAATCCTTATACTTGAAGAAGATTGGGACACTATCAGAGCAAAGCTTGAAGCAAATGCAGAATTGAAGGAGAGTGTGCTTGGAAAGGATCTTACTGTTGAAGATTATGCAAAAAGGATGGTAGAGTTGGTAAATCAAAGAAGAAAACACTTTGCAGAGGAAAGAGCTAGAGCAAAAAGGAATAAGCCCATGACTCAAACACAGCTCAGGAACTATATGTCAAACTTTCTAAAGAATCAAGGGACATGGAAGTTGACTCAGTTGAAGAAGTTGAATTTTGAAGAAGGAACACAAGAATTTTGAAAATTTGGTTAAGGACATTGTGATACCATGTCCCCAAGAACTTTAGAAGCAACAAAGGAAAGTTTGAAGAGATTTGGTGAAGAGCTCCAAACTAAAACTGCAAAGAAGCTAAAGTTTGATGATGAAAGTACTCAACCAACAGAGGAGAAGGTTGAAGAAGACAAAGATGATAAGCCAACCAAGAAGACTGGAAAGAGGAGAAAACAGATAGCAAGGAAAGGATTACATACAGACCTTGATAAGGATGATTCTGAAGATTCAGATGAAGCTAGTGAAAAAGATGATTCTACTTCAGGTACTAAAATCCCTATTAATCATGTTCCTGTAGCTATAAAATCACCCAGTATAGCAGATTACAAGATCTTTAAGCAAGGAAGGAAAGGTGTATACCAGATTGTAAGGGAGAATGGAACTGATAGGGTATACATAAGCTTTGGAGCAATGCTGACTGATATATCAAGAGATGATCTTACAGAGCTATACAGGATTGTGATGAGAAAACATGGTATGAATGAGCCAGAGGATGAACTTGAAAAAGTACTTTGGGAATACTTGAAGAACATGTTTGAAGAACCCCTTAGTACAGATTCAATTTGGAGTTTGCCAGGTCAACAAAGGTTAATTTGTTGGAGATACTATGATGCTTGCAGAGTACACTGTTTGAACTTGGAGTCTGTAGATGTTTATATGCTAATAGAAAGAAAGTATCCTTTGTCTGCTGAAGTGTGCAAAGCTATGTTGGACAAGAAACTTCAAGGAGGAAAACCAGATGAGGATTGCTACAAACTTTTGAAAATGATAGAGAAGCAAGCTGGCATTAGAAAGTAATGAAGGTTGATGAGTTAGATATCTAGAATGGAGATGAGGAGAACAACACTTGGTGGAGGTGCTATGCACTAACACAACAAATGGTTATCAGTCCACCATGTCTAACAGACATAAGGACTGGCTAGTCCAGGAGCAAACGACTCTTGGTAAAGACTTCTCAAATCCGTTAATGGCTGACAATTTGCCAAAAATTGTATGGTTATCAACTCACCATATCTGGTTAGTAAAGAGTTGGCTAGCCCACAAGTTTATGGATTGTGGTAAAGGCTATGGAAAAACCATAACTAGTCCATGATGTTATGGCTTATGGTAAAGACAAATTGCAAATCCATATTAGATGGTTGACACTTTACCAAAAAGTGGATGGTACATCAACTTACCAAGTTTCATGTACAAAGAGTTGACATGGTAATCAATCCACCATGGAATTTACCTTTTCTAGGTGCCAAAGGATTGACTAGCCCTGAGCAAACGGCTACAGGTAAAGGCATATCAAATCCGTTTATGGCTATAATGGTTTGCCAAAAACCATATGGTATTCAACTCACCAATGTTTCATGTACTGAGAGTTGAAATGGTTTTCAGTCAACCATGGACATGCACCTTTCTGGTGGCCAAAGGACTGACTACTCCAGAGTAAATGGCTAACTGGTAAAGAGACATCAAATCCATTTAAAGTTTCAATGATTCACCTCTCACAGGAGTTAACACACCTGGAAGTGATGAGAATAGTCTAAAACTATATGATTTGATTGCTGATATGAAGGGTTGCTGAAATGTTTTTGAAGAATTATGGCAGCAAAGATCAAAAAGAGATAATTTGAAGAATTGCAGCTCAAGAATAATTTGAAGAGTTTTATTTACAACATCCTCAGGAAGCTCAAATGGAAGACACTTGAAGAAACTTGAAGTTCACAAGTGAAGATCAAGTTAGGGGAGGATTGTTGGGAAATATATTGTAAAAGACTTAATACTGGTAGTATAACAGTTAAGTCTGGTAGTGCTAAGTTAGTTCTGGCAGTACTAAGTTAAGTATGACAGTACTAAGTTAAGTATGGCAGTACTATAGTTAGTACTAGTAAAGTGGCAGTACTATAGTTAGTACTGGTCGTATGTAGTTAAGTCTGTTTATGTAACAGAATAGAGGAAATAGTTATCTTAGAGATATTTTAGGAGATATCTTAGGAAAAGATATGCATTATCCTTTCACACGTTTTGTAAAGCCTTCTAGGGTTTCCTTGGTGTATAAAAGGAACCCTACGGCATAGAGTTATATACATCGAATAGAAGCATCGAAGCTTAATAGAAATCAATAGCAAAATTAGTATTATTGTTCTTCTTAATTCTTGTGTTAAGATTCCGCATTAACACTTGATATTCATAGTCAGTGTCTCTCACATAGCTGATTTGGATTTATTCAAGTTAGCTATTGTCTTATAAAGGCTATATAGATCCAATACTAAAGGACCTACAAGCCGTGTGCATCGCACAGGTCTGCATGCCTCGTATAAGTAATTAAACTCTCATCTCTAATTCCTACGGTGAATTTTATTAGCTCGTGTTTGTTATGCATTGTATTTATATTTGGGCTCAAGACCACATTCTAGACAATTCCAATGTATTATATATATTCCCATATGATTAATAATATTGACAGACAATTTTCTAAACCTACATGGTATCAGACCTAAAACCCGATCCTTAAACCCTAACTTTCTCCCATCATACCTATTTGCTGCTCCTATGACTTCCCTTTGTGTGCTAAGGTCACATGATTATTGTTTCGTTTGTGTGCTAAGGTCACACTATTGTTGATTACATCGTGCTACGGTCACGGTGTGTATTCATTCGTGCTTAGGTCACGTCTTGTTGCTATTACTTTCTCTTCTGTTGTGGTTCGTTGTTTTACCACAGTTGGAGCCTTTGTTTTTATTTTTTATTTGACATTGATCAGTTTACTTTGTGCTTGGATACACAAACCCTAAACACCTTACCAATTTACTACAAACCCTAGCAGTTTATTACAAACCCTAAATCACACTTGCACTATGACCGGATCTGATAGCCCTCTTAACCCTACTCCTCTCTCGGAAAAACTCTCCTTGGTTACGCATCATCATCTCCTCACGCGAGTACCGGTTAAGCTTGATATTGACAATTGGAATTACGGGTCATGGGAATTTTTCTTTGAGGAATTGTGCTCTACCTATGATGTGGACAAGTATATTCGTAGCCCTTCGACCCAAAGTAGTACAAGTTCTTCGGCATCACTCACACCCGAAGAGCTCAAATTGGACAAGATTGTTCTTTCACAGATCCTTTTCACTCTTTCCGACTCACTCCGAGCACGGTTAGTTGTGACGCGTCCAAAGTCCGCTCGGGAAGCATGGACACTTATCTTCGATATTGTCAAGGATAATAAACTGTCTCGTACTAATACTTTGAAGGCCGAGTTGCGTTCTATTAAACTTGGGGATCAAACCATGGAATCTTATTTTCAAAAGATTGATTCCATTGTCAACATCATCACTAGTCTTGGTGCTTATGTTAATGATGAAGATGTAGTTCATTATGCCCTTGAAGGTCTCCTCGACACATACAACCAAGTTTGTGGCTACATGCATTGGAAGAACACTTTTCCGCTCTCAAGACGATGCGTTCATTGCTAATCACTGAAGAGATGCGTTTGAAATCTAAGGCGTCTACTCAACCCGTGGACTCTTCTTCTCCTATGGTTCTTGTGGCCAAAACAGGTAATAATCGACGCCCTTCTTCTTCGCCACAAGCTAAATCTTGGAGGCCTTGTTTCAATTTTGCTAAGGGTGCTTGTCGGTTTGGTGACTCGTGTCGCTATGTTCATGATGCAAATGCGAAAGTGGGTAATATGTCTAGCGGGTCTAATAAGGGTCATGGTGGTACTAATGATAATACTCATGATTTGTTGAATAAAATTATGCAACAATTAGGACAACTATCTACTAATACTACACCTAAGCCTACTGTTTCACCCAACTTCCCAAGCCCCGTTGCTTTTCATAGTGGTACTCCCTAATTACCTGGCCCGTTAACCAGCCCAGTCACACCACTCGGTTTTCAACCTATAACAGCCCATGTACCTTACAACTATTACCCTTTAACACCCAGCCCACTCCCATCTGTCACTTATCCCACTACTGGCCTAAACCTACCTTTTGCATATTCTTTAGCTGCGGCCCAACAGATGCAGCCAACAGATGCAGCCAACAGCCCAGGCCCAACAGGTGCAGCTAACAGCCCCTCATGGTTTACAGGTTGTAACAGTACAGTCCAGTACCTCACTTCAGCCCGAGTCCACTCTGCTTTCGGGTCAAGCTACTACTATCCCACATGCTTTTCACACCGAGACTCTCCAAGACCCAGCTGGTGGTGCTTGGAACATGTACACAGGTGCGAGTTCTCATCTTAATGCATCTAGTACTTGTCTTAGTGATGTTTTTAATACTTGCTTATATCCTTCTATCTCAGTTGGTGACGGACATTCCATACCCGTCACCAACACGTGCCATAGCATTTTGCCAACTTCCCATGGTTCTCTTCACCTTCGTAATGTACTTATCACACCTTCTATTGTTAAAAACATAATTTATCTGCGTCAATTTGTGCGTGATAATAATTGTACTATTGAATTTGACGCTTTTGGTTTTTCTGTCAAGGATTTTGCAACTCGTCGGGTGCTTCTCCGATGTGATAGCACGAGGGATCTTTACCTAGTAACATCTCCATCTCCCATCCCCCATGCGTACCTCGTGAGTCAACATACGTGACATCAACGTCTTGGACATCCGGGACGTGAAGTGTTGCGTCGCCTTATTTCTTCTAGTTTTATTTCATGTAATAAAGAGAAGCCTCCCGTTCTTTGTCATGCTTGTCAGCTTGGCAAACACGTGAGACTTCCATTTGTCAGTTCTGAAATTGTGGTTAGTGCTTGTTTTGATATTATACACTCGGATGTATGGACTTCACCCATTTTGAGTCTTTCTGGATTTAAATATTATGTCTTGTTTTTGGATCATTACTCGCATTTTGTTTGGGTGTACCCTTTACTTAATAAATCTGATGTTCTTTCTAAGTTTGTGATGTTTCGTCAATATGTTCATACTCAGTTTAAGTGTGAAATTAAGTCTTTTCAGTGTGATCATGGCGGTGAATTTGACAACCGTGCCTTACATAAATGTTTTGCTGATAATGGCATTCAGTTTCGTTTTTCTTGTACCAAAACCTCTCAACAAAATGGTAAATCCAAACACATGGTTCGAACACTTAATAATCTTATACGCACCTTACTCTTTTAAGCTCATCTTCTACCAATTGGGTCAAAGCTCTTAACATGGCCACTCATTTACTTAACATTTTACCCTCCACCGCTATTGATAATAACATACCCTATACCCGCCTTTTTGGCAAGGACACGGACTATAGCCTTTTACGTACCTTTGGGTGTCTATGTTACCCTCACCTTTATCCCACTCAAAAACTTGAACCCCGTGCCACGCCGTGATTATTTTTGGGTTATGCTTCTAATCACCTTGGGTATCGGTGTTTCGACTTATCCACCCACAAAATAATTATATCTCGTCATGTGACCTTTGATGAAACAGTCTTCCCATATGGCACCACTCCGATTACATCGGCACCTACATACTATTTTCTTAATGACACGCCCGATATTATAAGTTCACCAATACCCTCCACTGTTTCTCTTAATTATCCAACTCATACTATCCCTACTGTTACCACTAATCGACAACCTGCCCAGTCAGCATCAGAGTAGGCAATAAGCTGTGATGTAGTAGACCGAAATAGCTGTAATATAAGATTAGTGGTTTCTCGAAGATAATGAAGAACACATTTCATAGCATTAAGGTGTGGCTCTCGAGGATCATGCATGTAAAGACATAACTGTTGAACTACATATGACAAATCGGGTCGGGTAAAGGTGAGGTACTAAAGTGCTCCGGCAAGGCTGCGATATAAAGTAGGATCAGTGATCGGTGATCCTTCAGGTCCAAGCTTCTTCTTAGTGTCGACTGGAGTCCTGCAAGAGTTACAATTAAGCATTTATGCCCGCTCAAGAATCTCGGTAGCATATTTCGTCTAAGACAAGAATATGCCAAAGGTAATACGCGTGGCGGATATACCGAGAAAATAGTTGAGTGGGCCAAGGTCTGTCATAGCACATTCTGCATGTAGCGAAGAGATGATACGTTGCAGGAGCGAAGTAGAAGAAGATGTAAGAATGATATCATCCACATACAATAGTAAGTAAACCGTGTATGGCCCCTTGTGAAAGATGAAAAAAGACGAGTCGATTTTGCTATGATAGAAACCGGCTCGAATAGCATAGCTGGAAAATCGCTAAAACCAAGCTTGGGGGGCCTGATTAAGGCCATAAAGCGACTTTTATAGAAGGAAAACATAATCAGAATGAGCCGCAATATCACAACATGGTTCGGAAACCTTTGTTCGACATCTTATTAAAACTGACAGCGTGGTGGTGGTGGTGGTGGTGGTGGCGAGGTGTTTGGTGGTGGGGTGTTTGGTGGTAGCGTTGTGTTTAGTGGTGATGGTGTTGGCAACGGAGTTAGAGGTGTTGTTTGTGGTGTTGCTTGTAGGGTTGTTTTTGGTGTGGTTTGTGGTGGTGTTTGTTGAGGAGAAGTAGGTGTGGTAAGAAGGCAAATTGCAATGGGGAGGTATCAAGGTTATCATCTAAGAATTGGTATGAGAGGGTTGAGTTAGAGTCATGGAGCCGAAGGAAAAGACAGTTTCGTCAAATGTGACATGACGGGAAATGATGATTTTGTTGGTGTTCAGGTCAAGGCACCGATATCCACGATGATTGTAAAGGTACCCAGAAAGATAGATGGTGTGGTACGAGGGGCAAGTTTGTGTGGTGGAAAGGTGTAAGGGTAACAAAGGCATCCAAATGTGCGAAGGTGGGTATAAGAGGTTGGTTTGTTAAATAGTTTCATGTAAGGGATGTCATTGTTGATAGAGGTGGAGGGGAGGATATTAAGTAAGTAAGCGGCAGTAAGTAGTGCTTCAACCCAATACTCGGGAGGAAGACGGGCTAGAAAGATGAGAGAATGTACTACGTTATTGATAGTACGAATCATGCGTTTAGATTTGCCATTTTGTTGAGATGTACGTGGGCATGAGAAACAAAATTAAATGCCATTAGTGGCAAATTTGTAGATATTTTCTAAGAATGAATTGTCGCTCTAACATTGTGCGATGGTATCAGAATCAATAGAAAGAACCCTGATAATCAAATATCAAATCAATAACAACCTAGTTGGCACAGATTACCAACCAAACTTAATCCACAAATAATACAAAATCAGATTATTATCAAACTGATAATAATCAAACGATTACAATGAGAAAGTAATATACAATATCAAGAAGATCTTAGTCGAATGATTACAAAGTGATTGAGAAAAACGATTAGAGAGATTTAAGAGAGATTTAGGGTTAAGGGAGCGTGTTAATGAACTCTGCTCTTAACCCTTCTTTATATAGCCTCTGAAGTTTCATAGACGCCTTAGAAATATCCTTTGTCCAGAATATAACCTTCAACTATTAACCGACTTTAATTCTTGCACTGAACTTCTAATCAACTTTAGAATGTACAAGTTTAGACCCTCAATGTTATAACCTGCAAAACATAACTTCTAGAAACCAAAGAATAAGCCAAGAGAAATAATAGCTTATTTAGAACAGATTATAAGTACTTTCAAGGCTTGTTTGAACATTCCCCCTTAATCTGTTTACTAAATAAGTCAAACATCCTCATTTTTTCACATAAAATCTTATGTTGATACACAAGAAGATGTTTAGTAAAAATGTCTGCAATTTGGTTTGAAGAACAAATCTTTTTTGTATTCAATAACCCTTTTGCAATTTTTTCTCTGATAAAGTGTACATCAATCTCAAAGTGTTTAGACCTTTCGTGAAAAACCGGATTGATGGCCAACTGAAATGCAGACTTATTATCACAAAAAAGATCTATCGGGAGAGTAACTTTAGTTTTAAGATCCATAAGCAACTTTTGTATCCAAATAATCTCACAAGCAGCAGAAGATAAAGACCTATATTCTGCTTCTGTGGATGATTTGGATATTGTATTTGGCTTTTTTACTTTTCCAAGATATTAAGCAGTTGTTAAAAAATACACAGTAACCTGTAACAGACTTTCTAGTCTTCAGGCATTTAGCCCAATCTGCATCACTATAACCACAAATAGTATCCTTTATATCAGGATACTTGTATCTAATACCTTTACGAGGAGCACCTTTGAGACACCTCAAGACATTCAGAGCATAACTCAAATGAGATTTAAGAGGAGATTGCATATACTGAGCTAAACAATGAACATAGTAAGCAATATCAGGTCTAGTGTATGTAAGATAAATAAGTTTTCCAAGAAGTTTTTGATATCCAGTTATATTGTCAAGGAGAGACCACTTTCATTTGTCATAAGAAAAACAGAATTAGGAACCATAGGAGTAGAAACAGGTTTACATCCAAGTAAACCATAATCTTTTAAGAGCTCAAGACAATATTTTCTTTGAGATAAACACAAATATTTATCAGATTTTATAACTTCTATACCCAGAAAGTATTTAAGATGTCCTAAGTCCTTGATCTTAAACTTAGATTTCAAAAAACTCTTAAACTTATCAATTTCATCAACACAATTTCCAATGACCACAATATCATCAACATACACAAGGAGAGCTATAAACTTGTTATTTTTAGATTTTGTAAAAAGAGAGTGATCATTAGCAGACTACACAAAATCATTTTCTTTTAGGATAGTAACAAGTTTTTCATTCTATTTTCTTGGGGCTTGTTTAAGTCCATAAAGAGACTTAACAAGCTTGCAAACCTTGTTCTTATTATCTTTGTTAGCAAACCCTTTTGGAATAGTCATATAGATGTCTTCATCTAAATCCTCATAAAGAAAAGCATTATTAACATCTAGCTGAAATAAAGGCCAGTTATTTGTAACAGATAAGGCAATAACACATCTGACAGTACACATTTTCACAACATGTAAGAATGTCTCATCAAAATCAATACCTTCTTTCTGATTAAAACCTTTAACAACTAATCTGGCCTTATATCTGTCAATATCACCACTCGATTTATATTTAATCTTATAAATCTACTTATTTCCAATAGCCTTTCTATTGGCAGGTAAGTCAACAATAATCCAAGTTTGATTTTCATTTAAAGCTTCAATTTCAGCATTCATAGCATCAATCCAATTACTATCTAAAACAGCTTCTTCATAACAAGTAGGCTCAATACTTTTATTAAGAGCAAAAATGAAGCAGTAATTAGCATGATCAAGATTAGCATAGTTGACAACTCTTTCAACATCATATTTAACTTTTCCTTCAATAATAAAGTCAATCAAACTAGAAGGCAATTTGGTCTGTCTAGAAGACCTTCTAACAGTGTTGGCAGGCAACTCCTCAACATCAGAATTTAATTCTGAATGTTCATAGAAATCATTTATAAAATCAGTTTCATTTGGAACTGTGCCCTCAGGGTGTGTATTATTTGTTTCATCCATAGAAGTTGCTCTAGAGTCATCATTACCCTGATTTCCATCAGGACTCAACTCTGTGCCATCATCATTGGAAGACACTCTCCTTTCATCATTGGGTGTTTTAAGGTTTTCAATGTTAAAAAAAATTTGTGATTTAAATCTTTTGTTACACCAGACTCAAACTCTGTTTGTTTCAAATTATTTTTTATTTTAAAAGGAAACACAGTTTCATAAAATTTTACATCTCTAGAATAGAAAATAGTTTTGTTTTCAAGACTGAGAAGTTTATAACCTTTTTTAGAATTAGAATACCCAATAAAGACACATTTTTCAGACCTGCTACTAAATTTATCATGATTATTTAAAATAGTAACATAACAAAGACAACCAAAAACCCTAAAGTGAGAGAGTGAAGGGTCATGCCTATACACAAAAAAATAAGGAGATTTGCCAGACAACATAAATGAAGGAATCCTGTTAATAATAAAAACAACAGTTAAAACACATTCAGACCACAAATATAAAGGTAATTCCCCCTAAAACATAAGGGATCTAGCAACATTAAGGAGATACCTATGTTTCTTTTCTGTAATTCCATTTTGTTGAGGTGTATAAACACATGTGGTCTGATGTAAAATACATTTTAAATTAAAAAAGGTCTGTAGTCTATTATTAACAAATTCTGTTCCATTATCACTTCTGAAAGTTTTGATATTAGTTTCAAACTGAGTGGATATCATTTGAACAAAATTTGTAATAGAATCATAGACATCATCCTTTCCTTTCAGCATATAAACCCAGACAGCCCTAGAAAAATCATCCACAATAGTAAAAAAAATACTTAAAACCATCTCTGCTAGTTATTTTATAAGGACCCCAAACATCTATGTGAACTAATTCACCTATCTTACTAGATTTATGATCACTTAAAGGAAAAAGTTCTCTAATCTGTTTAGCTTTATTACAAGTATCACAGAGATGATCAGAAGCAGTTTGACTATCAAGATTAAGAGATGTCTTTAAAACATCAAGAACTTGATCAGAAGGATGACCAAGTCTTTGATGCCAAAGAGATTTAGAAACAAAATAAGAAGAGATACAATTATTAGAAACAATCTTACAAGCTTTATCAACATCAAACAGATATAGAACATTAAATTGTCTACCAATCCCCATTATCTTATTTCCTTTTAAATCCTGTATATAGCAATTATTTTCATCAAAACCAACAAACAATTATTGTCTCTTGAAAGTTTATGAACAGAAAGAAGACTGACAGTGTATTCTGGGACAACCAAAACATCATATAAAGTAATGTTGTTATTAATTTTTAAATCTCCAATTTTAGTAATCAAGGCCTGAGTACCATTAGGATGACCAACAGTAAGACCAAGATTAGATATATCAACAACATTAACTAAGAATTTAGCAGAAACAGTCATATGTTGATTTGCTCCAGAATCAACAATCCAACCCAGACTTATATTCCCAATAACAAAGTCTGTATTCCCATTGAAATATCTTTTGAAGTTTAGGTTAAACTTGACACTTCCATTAAAGAAAGTTCCTTTGATATTTAAACAATTTTTACCTGACATATTTGCATTAGCAGAAGAAACCCCATTATCATTCAAAAGATTCATAAGTCTGGTTAACTGCTCATTAGAAAGAGAAACATGAGAGTTGCTTGTAGTACTACTACCAACATTATTAGAATTAGGATCAACAGTAGAATTATTACTAGTAACAGGTCTGGAATTAGAATTAAAGTTCCTCTTAACATAACCAGCAGGATAACCAACAATTTCAAAACATATGTCCATGGTATGACCAATCTTATTACAATTAGTACATTTAAGATTAGGATTAGGCCTCCTGTTATTAGAATTAGAACTTGAACCCTTGTTATTGTTATTATTATTAAATCTCTTTTTATCAAATGTCTTAGCAACAAAAGCAGTTGCAGTAGGTTTAGCAGAGCTAGTAGAAGCAATGTTCTTGTGAGAATTCAAATTTTCAGGTAAATAAATTTATTATAATTTATTCTTATTTTTACTGTTAAGTAAAAAATTTATTTTCACCTTTACCCGATTCAGCAATTTCACGTTCCTAGTCAAATTCGAATCAGACTTTGGATATTTATTCATTTTAACATTTGAGAAATCAACAATTCCATATTTTAGCTTCGAGAGCTTATTTATTTTTCATTTTAATACTTTTTGATTTTATTCGCGTTTGGCCAAAACCGCGTCAAAATAGTGTTTTTACAATTTTTTTAATATCTTAACTTCGTGTTTTAAAAACAAATATTGTGGTATAAATGTTTTAGAAAAATAAAAATAAAACATATATTTTTATCTATGGTAGTTAATGATAAACCCTTCCTTATAACATATATAAACCAAACACCCCTTTAATTTGTTTTAGGCTCCATCAAAACTAGAAACCAAACACCCCCTTATTATATTTTACTCCTACTAAATCCTAAACCAAACACATCCTTATATTTGTATTTCCTCCAACAAAACCAAAAACCAAACACTCCCTAATATTTTTCTTTATAAACCCAAGCCCAAGTATACTTTGATAAAAAAAATAAGCTCATGACCCCATAAATAAGTAAAAAAAAATCCCCCAAGTTTAGGAAAAGACCTCCTAATAGGTTAGTGTCTTTTGGTTATTAGTTAATGAGATTTATGAATGCTTTATAAAAACGGCAATATACATAAGTTAGGAACATGTTTGTGTCTATTACTGTAATGGGTTACATTTGCCTTTCTTGATTGAAATGATGCGGGTGGGCAAGATACAAGATTGGTGTATGCCTTTAAAACAGAAAGAAAACAAAAAAAAAAAATAAAAAAAAAAATAAAAAAAAAAAAAAAATAGAGTGTTGAAAAAACTAGAATATAAAAAACATTGGACCAAATAAGAGACATCTTACGGCTTAACATTAAGAAAATTAGTGTTAATAAGACCTATAAATGGGAAGAGCCTGACATGTGATATTTGACGTTCTTTAGGAAATGTAAGTGAAACCTGAAATAGCTTGTATATATGACAAATTGGATTTAATGCGTCAACCACACATTGGCTCTTTTTTCACGTGTTTCATATGTTTAAGAGGGCCAAACATAATGTACCTAAGAGTATAAAGAGTTGATAAATCATCTTATACATCAGATATATAGGTATATCTTTTGAAAAGACATCTTGCGGTTATTATGGCATATGCAACTGCTACTGAAAATACCTTTTAGATATAACTATGCTCTTCTAACTACGATGTTCATATTGTTTAGGTGATCATTGAGTCAATTTATATTGCATTTCAAACTAGCATTTACGCATGCCTTTTGTACCCAATGATTGGATTCCACAGGACAGCTGCGAAGTTTCTATGGTTCTACTACCATATATTAACAAGTATCATCTACTTCAGATGTTCAGTATGATGATTATGTTATTCACATCGAGTCCTTAAATTTCAGCTCTTATAGTCTATTTCTTCCTCTGCTTGTGGAACTTGTTCTCGGGTTTTATTATTCCTAGTTCGGTAAGTCATTTCTTTAAACCATTCCCATCATTATACTTCTTTCTGTACTTGGAACAATATAATAAATATTGTTAAAAGGGAATATGGTATTAGACAGTCATAAATCGTGTATTCAAAGTGAACAACACCTTAGGTTGTTTTATTTTAAATATTCAAATTATTATTGTATCAAGCTAGTCCTCTTATATTTAACACATATAGTATTGTGTTTAAATTGTAAAATAGCGCAATGGACCAGCCGCACCAAGAATTACCAATTTGACCTTTTAACCCAAAAGCAATTCATGTCCATACATTGGGTCTCCTTTAATCTAACGGACCTTACTATAGATAGCGTAGTTATGGCTGGTGTTTGGTATTGATTCTTTTTTAATCTATTTGGTTTATTGCGTTTTTTAAAAGTAATACACTTTTGAGTATTGGATAGCTTGTTGGCGTAATAACTTATTTAAAAGGTTAATAAGTACTTTTCACATTCAGGTAATAACCTATATAGCTGCGAACTAGTGGTTTATAGATAAGTATTAAGCATTTAAAACAAGCCAAATCCAAAACACTAATTACGATGGGTTACAATGCAATGCAGATGGAATTTTGATAATCATCCTAATTTTGCTTTTTATTACCAAAATATGGTTGTGTTTTTTGGAATTAACTATTTAGTAACATGGTCATTGCAGTATATCCCAAAATGGAGTAGATGGTATTTATTGGGCAACCCCTGTCAGCTGGACTACGGTTTCCTAACTAGCCAAGTTCAGGAAAATCTTGTTTTTGAGTTGCCTCGGGATGGCAATGTAACCATCAAAGGGTTTCATAAAAGAGGATATGTGGTTTGACCATACTTCCACTACCAGTTGTGGCTGAAGCTGATCACATTGGTTGGATCCTTCTATTTTTCCATCTTTATGTGTGGCATCAAGTACCTTATTTATCTCTTGTTTTCCAGCTTCATGATAAACTGTTGTTTGTTACAGATTCTGATATGGAGCATTTAATTGCTAAGCTTCAAGAAACATAGGATTATGTAGTGTGTATGTCCCTACAAACCATCTCTGCATAGGTGATGTATTTTTGGTCAACTCTGAAGAGATCAATAAAGAATACCAAATTTGTCTATTCAAGAAGGCATTGGTAAGCTCACATATGTTCGACCCATTTATTTTCTTAAATTGTACATATTAGCTTAATTTATGAACCAGAACCCCCGTCAGAACTTGTGTTGTGAATGATTAATAGTTAAAGTGAAAGGTCCTAGAGTTGTCTACATCATTCATAACATGTTTCTAGACCTTAACTTTATCTAGCACAAGTGAACTTGGGGCCAGTTTGATAACATTAATATGAAGTAAAACAAAAAATTAAGATCGTAAATGATATAAATGCTTTTCTGGGTTTGGTTTGAATAAGAAATGACCAGGTTTAATTAAGATGTTTCATCTCGTGAGCTTTACAGCGGTTGCAGCCCCAAAGTGTACTGAATATATGAGAACCTATTCTATGTCTGTTTTGGGATTAGGTTTAAATATCTAAGTAGTGCAAGTGTATGTAGCAGCTTGTTATTAGTGTTGCCGTTAAACTATTGGTATTAAAAGAAGTTAGTCACTACTGTTTGGGAACAAGAATGATTTGTACTGCCAATGTATACTTTATGCTGCTAATGCAAGACTTAATGCTGCAATAGTAATCTCAAATTTTATAATGCAGCTTATTGTCCACTACTGTTATTTGGATTTAAAGAAGAAGTTAGTGATGCCAAGTATATATCTGTGATGTCAAAGTGTTATATAAATACTATACTCATCTAGTAACTTTAACACTTGCATTAGAACATGAATTCATTTAGGTCCTGGTTGCATTCTTACCTTGACTGCTTACACATTAGGTTTAGGTCCTGGTTTCATTTTCACCTTGACTGCAATTTCCAAATGGGAGTGTAGCTCATATGGTAGAGCGCTCGCATTGCATGCGAGAGGCACGGGGTTTGATTCCCTGTAGTTCCTTATTTTTTCGTTGTGTGACTAAATATTACAAAAGACCACATAAACATAAAATTCATGTGGCCATTGGATGAACAATAGTCACACAAAATACACATTCACTGATCTTTAAACAACATATGGTCACACTTATTAACACTTTGACCACTTTTGGTTAATCTTTTATGTGAATAAATCCCAAAAAAAACCATGCTTTGTGTGACTAAATATTACAAAAGGTCACACAAACATAAAATTCATGTGACCATTGGATGAACAATAGTCCACATAAAATACACATTTACTTGATTTTAAAAAAGCGGCATATGGGTCACACAGGGATTAAATTAACACATTTGGCCACATTTTTTTAATAGTATGTGACTAACTCCAAAACAACACCCTTGTGTGACTAAAATCATCAAAAACGTCACATTTATTAATAGAATACATGTGCCACAGATGAGAAACACGTCACACAAAATACACAATTACTTGAATAAATCATCTTAAATGTCACACATATTATATATTAATGTGGCCAAAGGATGGCACAATAGTTAACTTCTCAAAAACCAATCCGTGTGACTACAAAGTCATTATACGGTCACAATACTGATATAATCCGACAAAACTTGTGCCTAAATAGTCCACACATATCGGGGTTTCAGGTCACACGTTTTCAAGTGAAAAAGCCACAAAATCAACAATTCACGTAGCGACCTACGTGCGCGACCTTTAGTGACAAACAACAACAAAAACGTGTGTGACTAAATGCATATCGTCATACATTTTTGGAGTGACCAATACCACTTTTTGTACCAGTGAGAAAAAGGTTCTCTAGTTTGTTTAGCTTTATTACAAGTATCACATAGATGATCAGAAGCAGTTTGACTATCAAAATTAAGTGTAATGTCTTAAATATACATTAAGACTGAAAAAAGGATGACCAAGTCTTTGATGCCAAAGAGATTTAGAAACAAAACAAGAAGAGATACAATTATTAGAAACAATCTTACAAGCTTTATCAACATCAAACAGATGTAGGCCTATATTTGTTTAATATAGCAATTACTTTCATCAAAACCAACGAACAATTTATTATCTCTTGAAAGTTTATGAACAGAAAAAAGACTGATAGTGTATTCTGGGACAACCAAAACATCATATAAAGTAATGTTGTTATTAATTTTTAAATCTCCAATTTTAGTAATCAAGGCACTGAGTACCATTAGGATGACCAACAGTAAGACCAAGATTAGATATATCAACAACATTAACTAAGAATTTAGCAGAAACAGTCATATGTTGATTTGCTCCAGAATCAACAATCCAACCCAGACTTATATTCCCAACAACAAAGCATGTATATCCCTTGAAATATCTTTTTGAAGCTTAGGTTAAACTTGACACTTCCCATAAAATAATGTATCCATTGATATTTAAACAATTTTTACCTAACATATTAGCATCAAATTGCTTCCACAAAGAATACAAGTTATTATAATAATCAGCAAGAGAAGCACCACTTTGACTTAAAGAATTAATACTTTTATGCAAATTAAACACAGCTGAGCCATCTACTTTATCATAAGTATCTTTCAAATCAGTCCAAAGCTCACAAGCAGTCTTAGCATATATAGCACCATCATAAAGATCAGAACTCAGAGAATTAAGAATCCAGTAAACCACCAACATAATTTACTACATTCCCATTGAATTACAAGGAGCATGGTTAGTATCATCCTTTTACAAGTACCATCAATGAACCCAATATTATTATAATTCATAAAGACAAAAGTCATAGCCAAAACACCACACCAATTTATAATTATCAGTTCCATAAAGCTTAATGATGGTCCACTATAGTGAACCACAAAAAACACTGTCATTAGAGTGCAGATAATAAAGGGTCACCAAAGGGTCAAAAAAAATTTAAGATCTAAGAAGAACTACTATCCCCTTTTTTGTGCAGGATTACCATGACATTATAAAAATATAAACAACTAACCATAAAGACAAGAAAATAATAGTTCACAGGCTTTCACACCACTAAAGTGGTAGATAGAACAAACACTCACAAGACAAAGAAATAAATGCAGAAAAAATAAAAGAGGTGTTACAGAGCTATTATATTCGCAGCGGAAGAGATCTTAATTGTCTTTAATTCACTTAGTCAAAGAACAACTAAGATAAGATAAAAAAATCCTTTGATTCACTTAGTCAAAGGAGTCTTGAACCCAGAAAATAACCCACAACAAATTCCTAAAAATTAAGGTTTTGAGATCAAACCCTAATTTTAGATCTTAATAAAATACCACCAAAAATACCAATTATTCCTTCGATTGAGAACTCCAGAAGATCACCAATAACAAGAGAATCCAAGATAATAAAACCCCCCCCAAAAATATCAAAACCCTAGAAATCTAAAATCGATCAAATCAGCCAACCTGGCTCTGATACCACGTGCGATGGTATCTGAATCAATAGAAAGAACCCAGATAATTAAATATCAAATCAGTAACAACCTAGTTGGCACAGATTACCAACCAAACTTAATCCAGAAATAATAAAAAATCAGATTATTATCAAACTGATAATAATCAAACGATTACAATGAGAAAGTAATAGACAAGATAAAGAAGATCTTAGTCGAATGATTACAAAGTGATTAAGAAAAACGATTAGAGATATTTGGGGAAAGATTTAGGGTTAAGGGAGCGTGTTAATGAACTCTGCTCTTAACCCTTCTTTATATAGCCTTTGAAGTTCCATAGATGCCCTTGGAAATATCCTTTGTCCAGAATATAACCTTCAACTATCAACCTACTTCAATTCTTGCACATAACTTCTAATTAACTTTAGAATGTACATGTTTAGACCCACAATGTTATAACCTGTAAAACATAACTTCTAGAAACCAAAGAATAAGCCAAGAGAAATAACATCTTATTTAGAACAGATTATAAGTACTTTCAAGGCTTGTTTGAACAAACATGTTACTGTATATGTTCTTTATATCAAAGATAAAAGATAATGACTTGTAATAATAAATTAATTATGAAGATAACCAACTTTTCAACGCTATTTTCTTACACCTTAGACACCAAGTTGTTGTATTTGCAAAACCTGTGATTCCCCGATAACTGATCATGTAAAAGTTTCCTAGTAATCTAGATTGAGTTATTATAAACATCTTAAAATAATAAAAATGGCATTGAACTTTTAAATGGTGAAACAATATCTTTTCATGTCCAATGATCAATATTGTAAACAAAATAATGTTTATGATTTTCTTACATGTCACTGTCCCTTAATTTTAGCTAAACACAGCCTTAAGGCCGAAGGCTATAGGCTATGCCAAACAAGTTAGAACATGCATACGATTATTGTACTTTAGTAATTTAAGAGAAGTTAGTACACGCATAAGGTCATTGTCCTTTAGGTCATCTCCAATGTTAGCATTATATGTACATTTTACATTAAACACACAAGTACAAAAGTTACAAAAAACACTCCAATAATAACACTACTAAATAGTCACATCTTTTAAGTGCAAATGATAAGGAGGCCTAAATTGCACTATAAATATAGTAAATATAGTGCAACATTATTTATTGCATTAAAACTCAAAATTTTCACTTTTAACCCTATAATTTATTCTACCTCTCAACTATTATCCTTCTCATCACTATATAAATATACATAATGAAAAGAAATAAAAGATTTTCAGTTGTTAAATAAGCGTATTTGTTGTAACTGGATGTGCATGAAATATTATTTTCATTACCAGAATAAGTATATCATGATATAACATCAAGCTCAGAACAAGATGTTGGAATATAAACAAATATAAATTATATATGTCCAGGAATTATTCAAGCCTAAAGGGACGCACACGTTAATATGTAGAACAATGTATTTAGTATATTAATGTAGTATATTAATTAGTGTTTAAAAAAATGATCGTTAAATGTTTAACGTAAACAAATATTAGTCGTTAAAAGGTTTAAGGGACTAATATGTAAAAACTGAATAAAGGAAGGGTGCGGTTTGGCCCCTTGTTTCCTTATGTCGGTCGAACCACCTCATCATGAGGAGGTAGGAGATTTTGCTTGCATGCCAAGTTGAGAGGAGTATATAAGGAGGTCTTAGGGTCTTTGAGAACTAATAACTTGAAACCTAAAAACCCTAAATCTCTCTTTGTTCTCCTCTTTGTTTCGTCCGATCCCAAAAAAAACCCTCATAGGGTTTTGGTTTTCTTTCTTCCTTTGTGCGATCGAACCAAACACCCTCAAGGGTTTCGGTTTTGTGGTTTAACACCACAAACGTGATGATTTTGTTCGTGTGTTGATTGATTCAAAGACGAAGTGATCGTTTGGTTTAAACACTACTAGTACTAGAATACACATTGTTTGCTAAGAACGTATCGTGTGTGAATACTTAGAGGGATTATCCTTTTGATCCTTGGTGGTTTCGCGTGGTGTTATACACACGCATATATTGAAGACGGTGTAACGTTTATTGCTAAAAGCAGTGTAACGTTTCTTGCTAAAAGGTACACATCTTCAACCCCTTGTTAATTATAAGTTCTATACGTGTTTGATCGTTCCGCTGCGTACTCGTGATATGTTTAATTATTAATTGGATCTAACATCCCAACAGTGGTATCAGAGCCAACGTGTAGAATTTGTAATTACAAGTAAATAAAATTAGACAAAATTAGGGTTCTTGATTAATTTTTAAGCCCTTTGGGAGTTTTATGCATCAAGATTCGATCTTTGTGCATCAAGATTCAATCTTTATTGGTTATAAAATTAATTAGATGAATTCTAGGTTGTATGCAATTTTATGGATAAAACTTGATATGTTTAATTGTAAATTGATCGGTTTTATGCTTAAATTAATTGTTAATTTGGCATCCATGATAAATACATGCAATGATGGATATGTGATATTAATCTTGTTAATTGTTAAACAATTTTTATGCAAATATGATGATCAAGAATTAAAACATAGACATTAAATTTATGTGGTTTCAATCCACGACTTTAAAAGCTAGGGAAGACCTTAGCAATGTCTTAATGGGGCCTAAAAGTTGTTTGATATTTTATGTGCTATGTGGTGTATATTTGTATAAGGCTTACGCAATCGATTATGTCGATGGATGTGGCCGGAGTTTACAGGACGAAGAAGCCTTATATGAATATATGCGTGTTTTAATTATTAGATACTTAGGATCATATATTGATATTTGCATGACTTAATTGTTAAGTGTTTTTATTTGAATAATTGTTATGTGAATTAGTTTTATGTTTATATTATTTTTATTTTAAGTATTGGACTTGTGAGAAAATGAAAGGGTTTTTCGAAAATAAATATAAACATGACTATTTATTATGAAATCAGATTTATTATGGACTATTTATAGTTCATAATTGTTATCAAAAAATTAAAGTTAATTAGGAGTGGGTTAAAACTGGCACAGCTATGGACTCAAAGTGAAGTACGGCTCATCCACAAGAACAAAACAATAAGAGAAGTTTAAAGGAGGATTTCCTAAAGATATTAGGTTTTTTAATAAGCTATCGCGCTTACCTGTTTCTCTTCCTCCGCTTCTTTGTGTAGTTTTCGAGATTGAGTTACCGTGAACCATGGTATGTCTCTACAGTGTCATTATTTGACCATTCTTTAATCTTTAAGTTTGAAAACACGTTGAATCGTCAATTTTAAAAGGTAACACTATTTATACAATAGATGTATAGAAAATGAGTGATACCGTAATAAGTTACTTAATTGAGTAAAGGTATATTAAAATCTATGATATGAAGGAAGAATGCAAGCTTCTTCGTACATATTTGTCACCGAACAAATAAAATACCCTTTTCAACAAAGTTTTGCCAGCGCAATTAAAAAGAACACTTGTAAGACTGCTATTTACCAATGCTTGAGACTCATGTAGATTTGCAATCACAAGGTATATTATACGCTTTTCCGTGAGACGGATGAGTGTTAGCATAATTACTTTTTTTAAAATTAGACGACTTACGTTGTTGTAGTTAGAACCTATTAACACTTGGCAAAGATATAGTGGGGGGGGGGGGGGGGGGGGGGGGGGGGGGGGGGGGGGGGGGAGGGGGGGGGGTGGGGGTGTGGTGGTGGGGGGGTGTGGGTGTGGGGGGGGTGTGTGGTTGTGGTTGTTGTGAGGTGGGGGGGGGGGGGGGGGGAATGGGATGGAGGGGTGTTATGTTTAATTTTGTGAAAGCAAACGTGCCTTTGTGTATCTACTGAATGAAGGTTCTTAGGGCTTCGAACAGGAGGTCAAGTTGCATCCACTTAAACATGCCACCGAACCGTACCAAATCCAAAAAAACAAAAAAAAAAAACGTCAAAAAGGAAAAACCACCGGCCAAAGTAAGCTAAAAAAAAAAATAAAAAAAAAACCTCCTCTCCAGCCCTAAAGATAACCGTAAAAAAAAATAAAAAACAAAATCGGGGGGTAGGGAGGCGGTGGTGTGTGCAGGTTCAACAAAGTTTGCGCATACATGGTGAGATTCATCCGCCGGTTTCCAATACAAACAAGAAGCACGTGCTAGATCAAAGGAAATTGTTAATTCGAGCTGGATGTTAGTAATAACTTTTCAATTTTCAAATTTTTAAATGACTATATACCCTTTGACCTTTCGGCCGACAATGACTAAATTTGAACTTTTGATCTTTTATAGACACAAAAAACACGAATACCGCGTAACCGGTAAATTTTTGGAACATATTTTTAATACTAAAATGTATTTAATATTACACATCTCTCATGTTCAAATTTATTTAATAACTTCTTTGACTTGTGAAAACTAAAGATATATGTATATTTAAGTTGAGACTATAAAAAACGACCTGCTAGATCACGTTTTCACGACACGGATCTAAATCCAATTTTTGAGTAAAACGACATTCCCGTACAACTTTTATAGTTTTGTGCAAAGAGACCCGAAACAAGCAGAAAAGACTTGAAATACCCTGGCAAAATTTTAGAAAGCTTGCACCAACGCTTACCGACACAAAAATAATTAAATATAATTTTAAATATCAATTTTTATTAAAATAAAACTATGTAATAAAATTATTTAACATTTTATTCAAAAACGATTATTAAAAACGCGAAGATTTAAGTAAACTTTTAATTTACGGATAAAGTATATCCCTGCTACACAATAATAATAAACATTTTAAATAAATGTTATAAAACATTTATGCAATAACAGTCGAGTGAATACTCATATTTTATGGAAAAATACGCAACGGTACAATTTTCGTGTTGTGAATAAATCGTTAACTATCCAAATACAGTCCCGACCATATCTTGCAAAATTACACATTGGTCCCCTATGGAAATATTTACACAACTAACCTTAAACTATTATACACACTACACTTTGTTTTTAAACTTTTAAATATATATATGAAGTGAATTAGGGTTTCTCATAGTTTTTTTACCTAGCCATACACACATTCCCTCTCTTGTTTTTTCGACGCCTCCATATTTTCCGGCCAAGGATTCCGGCCATCTAAAAACAGCCCGCCAACCTCCACGCCACTCCACCATAGCCGATCTACATATCTTCGGCTCTCACCACCTCCGGCCACATTCCGGCCACCAACAGCCGCCGACGAGCCCCCTCTTGGCACCACCACTGCATCCATCAACCACCACCACCACCACCATTCGACATACCACATCCGCCACTCCGAACCACCCCACCCCCCTTATCACCCTCGCTGCCACCACACCACCGTACGCCATCACTACTTCATTACCCGCCGCCCACGCCACCATCTCCACCCCGCCGTCACCATAAAGGGTGCGTTGGGTTTCTGGTCAGCACCAACAGTGTGCGTTTGGTGTTCTAAACCACCACAAGGGGGTTTTTGTTTTCGGTGGTAAACCGACAGCGCACCCCCCACACCGCCCCCACAAGGGGTGCGATGGGTTGTAAGCCACCTCCCCTAGGGCGCATAGGGTTGTTTACAGCGATTAGGGTGCGTTTGGTTTTAGAAACAGCACCAAGGGTGCGTTATTGTCATTCTAGATCCAGCAACATAGTTAGCGGTTTTGGTGTTTAATATAACACCCAAGGTTCGTTTGGTTGTTAGAAATCAGCACAGAAAAAAAAAAAAAGGATTAACTATAAGAGCCAAGATTACGATTGAATTAATAGTACCATAATAAAGGGTGGTTTGGGTTAGCCAATTATCGCACTAAGAGTGTGTTATGTTAGCGTTTCGCACTAAGGGTTCGATTGGGTTAGCATATTGCAGTAATGGGTGGCGTTTTGGGTTAGCATTTTCGCACTACGGGAGCGTTTTGTTGTGCATGAACGCACTAAGGTGCGTTTGGTATAGTTCATCGAAACCATAAGGTGCGTAGGGTTAGCAGAAAAACCAATAAGGATCGATAATGGATAATATAAATCGAGCAAATGTACAAATATCATAAGATTTTATATAAATAAAAAACGTATCTAATGGTGTTTTAATGGTTAAATAAATGTGTTGTGTATTAATTATAATTTTGGTGTTTAATACGAATTATGGGAGTGTTTTGGATTATGGATTAAAACTTAAGGGGGTGTTATAGGTTGCAACAAGGGATCGATTTAATTGAGGGAAACCTAATAAAACTTAATTGTTAATATTAAAACTTACATAAACGAACAGGATCTGCCGAAATTGATATAAGATCACTTACACTTAATTAACTTTTACAATCTTACTTTCTTATTAACCTGAAAAGGACGAATTAAATGCCTTAAGAATTATTAGACCGTGAAGAACCGGTAATCAAACGTAAGCTATAATTTTAGTATATTTCATTATCTAAACCGCAACTTTCAACGGCGTTTAATTATTATAAAGAAACTTTCTATTTAATCATTTGGGGATATTCGGGCGTGTGTCGAATTATTTAGTTTCTTTTATTTATATCATCTTCTTAATAATACTCGGAAAGTAATATATAATTGGAACATTTTATTTTAATTGTCACCTTAATAGATTTAACACATGTCCGCCGTATTATTATACGCTTCGAAATAATCTTTGGTTTTGTATCTTGTTATATAATTCATGGTATGAATTATATACTCGGTCATTTTTTTTCATTATGTAATATATACGGAATATATTACACACCTTGCGTTTACTTTTTGATTTATTTATTTAACCAACCACCAAACTATTACAACTTGAGATCTAAATCTTTTATCAACGTGTCGCGTTGATATAATCATCCATCGGAAAACCCAAATACATTATCCTAGGCTAGTGGATCATAACCGTTAAGATAAACCGCAACTTCTTGGTCGAGCCATTCCGGTTTCCGTTTCTGTTGTGCTTAATATGTGCACTTATGCCAATCGTTCTTCATCGTCGAGGTGAGTATTAATACCCTCTTTTACTGTTTTACAATTACTTTACAAATCTCGGGGGAGAATACGTGCTCATTACAATTTGTTTACACATTCATTTACAATCTCTTTTACATACTTGATTGCATACTTGATTTCATAACTTGGTTACATACACGTTTACAAAATTGTTTACATACCGATTACAAACTCGGTTACTTGATTGATATCACACTCTTTCTACTTATGGATTTAAGTATTTAAAGTTGTTTATGAATACAATGGTTATTTCTTCATTGGACACAAGTGTTTTTGGTTATCATCTCCTGTTTACGTGTTGCCTAAAGTATCCGACTATACACTCTCTTAGCCCAAACTATCAAGAACCGTCAATGCTAACGACTGTACGCGGTTAAGTAAGCAGTTAATTTTATCGAATAGATCTATTGGGACTAATTATCCCTATCCGGGTGAGTAGCGCTCACTACCCACGGGACTCCCGATAAACGGATATATACCATGTCAATCTCATTGGGTGTCTTGGTCAGACACCGGTAGGGCAGAATACAATTGGCATATTATATGCTACATAAATTAGCTTCGTTCATGACTAGCGCACAGTATATACATTTATGGATACTGTAATCTTATAGTAGTCATATACATTTTAGAAATCTTGTGGTCCACACTACTTTGTTGAACATTACTGATTACTAAACACTTTTTATTATACTGTGGTAAAGCAGTAGACACTATACTCTTTCAGTTCTACATTTACACTTGCATATTTGGCTACTATTATAAGGATTGAAATGTTCATGCATACTTTATAAAACTTTTGATTTCAACATTTACATATACAAAAATCTATGAACTCACCAACTTTATGTTGACACTTTTAAGCATGTTTTTCTTAGGTGAATTAGATGCTTGACTTACTTGATGTGCATTAGAGCCCAAATTAACAAGATTTCATTTATGGATTTCTACTTACATACAAATGATCAAATCTCGTTGTATTGCTTTCATGCTTTTCATTGTGATGCAATTATGGGACCAAATGTTATATCAATTTCAAGAAAATCAACGAGATTACTTTTAAAACTACACATTTAGAGGTCATTCTCTTGTATCTTGTGCTGATGAGAAAAAGAAAATATTTTTTACTTTTTATATTTTTTAATTTTTTTGGATTTTTAAAATATTTAACAAAAATGAAACTTTCGAGGACGAAAGGATCTTCAAACTAAATCAACAAACGTAAACGACAGAATCTTTAACACAAGTCCCTGGCAACGGCGCCAAAAATTTGATACGCGATAAAATATACTAATAATATTCTAAAAGAGCAATTAAGAACTTTCCTAAAGTCTCCCTTAAGAAAAGCTCACTCTTAAAAGATATATATAATATATAATACGTATATTTAACCGGGAAGAATGATCACCCGGGTCGTTTCCCCAACGACTTGTGTAATTGAAACCTTGCTTTAGCTTGGATTATGATTTGAATTAGAGAAAAGATATTTTTGAGTATCTATAACTACTAAATAAAAGCAACAATTAAAATGAACAATTAAAAGCAATTAAACACTTAAACAATTAACGGGAAACAAATAAAACGCGACAATTAAGCAAATAAGGCAAAACTAACTCTTAAAAATGCAAGCTAAATTTCTAAACATGAAATAAGACAAAAGAAAATTTTAAGAAAAAGAAAAATATTTTTTTCTTATTTTTTTTATTTATTAAGAATTAAAATTTATTTTAATCTAATTAAATCCTAGAAAATAGCAAATTAAGTCCTAAAAATTAAGAAAAATGATTTTTAAACTTAGAAAAGTCTAAAGTAACTTAAAAACTCATAAAACTATTTTTAACTATTTTTAAAATTAAAATCCTATTTTTAAACTTAAAATTAAAAGCTCAAAAATGAAAATTAAAATCTAAAAGGTGTAAAAATGATTTTACTGAATGTAAACCTTAAAGTAATTTTTATAAAACTAAAAACTATTTTTTTGTAATTTCCTGAAACTTTTTTCTATTTTTTATGAATTTTCGAAAGTAAAAATTTAAGAAAAATGATTAAAACTAAAATACTTAATGAAAAATTATCAAAAAATAAGGAAAAATCTAACTAGTAACGAAGAACTTAAGAAAAATGAAACTAAGGAACCAGCTTAAAGATTAAGCACAAAAAGCTTAAGAATAAGCTACGGCTTATAAGGAAAAAGGAAAAGAAAATCAAGTATAAAGATTAAATGGTGCAAGGAATGGTTGGATGAGCTATTGAAGCATGATGGTAAGACATGTGTGTTGTGTGCAAGAGGTCGTGGGTTCAAGGTTGGCAGACACCCTTTTTACTTTTTTTTATATTTTTAACTTTTTACAAAAACTAAATATTGGAACTTAAAGAAGACATGTTTTTGAGCATTTTTTGTAAAAACAACATTAATTGAAACTCAAAATTAAGCTCTTAAAAGCTTTTTGAAAATCTGACTTCAGAAAGTGAGGGTTTAAGCTCACTTTTGCTTATTTTTGGCAAAAGCTTTGCACAATGCTCAAATTAAGCTTAAATTTGAAAACAAAAGATGTTTTGGAAAGCTTATGATGCATATAATCTAAAAATGAAAAGCTATACTAGCCAAAAACACATTAGCAACTTTAAATAGGAGATTAAAAAGCTAAACTAAGAAGGTAACTCAAAAAGTTCAAAAATAAGACAAACTCTAATACTCAATAAGCCAAGACAGAAGCTGAGCTTATGGAGTAATAACTAACCACTTATAAGCTATAAGTTCAAGTAATAAAAACAGGCCTAATAAGCTAAGTTTATAAAATTAAAAGCTAATCTAAGTTACTACTGTTTTTGGTATTTTTGGATTTTTTATGACTTTTTAAGCTGAATGTACTTAAGCAAATAAGCAAGAAATGAGAAAACAAGTTTTAATCTAAGTTAAGCTATGTGTAATCTAAACACCTACTGAATTTAAAAGCTAAATTCCTAAAAACACTAGCTTAAATGAAAGATTAACAAGACAGCAGTACTAACTGATGTTAGTACTGCAGATGCAATTTGACAAGAAGTTAAACACAAATGCAGGTTTCATTAAGGGAAATCCCGCAGTACACACTCTATTTTAGTGTGTTTAAACACATAACTCACACAAACCAAACTTTTGAGAGCTTGGATCAATCAAAGTAAGGGAGAAATCTCCCCTGGTGCACAGGCAAGCTTAATAAGCCACAAAATCTTCATAAACTTAAACTAATGTTTCAAATCTACTCTAAAACTTATTAAATGTAATAATCTAACTATCCAAAAAGAAATCTCAAGGTACTTTTGACTTCTGGTGGTCAAACAAGACTAAACCAAACACCCCTTTATATAATGACAGATTTCATTAAGCTTATGAAATGAAAATCTAGAGATCTAAACCTTAAAACCAGATAATAAGTAGCTTATAACCATCCTAATAAACATAATCCAATAACTAATTTAAGCTAGAATCAAAAAGCTATAAGCTAAGCTAACTATTTTTGGCTTTTTAGTGATTTTTTAAGACAAGTGAAGCTAATCAAATTTTAAACTAATAAAGCTAAAAACAGAAAAGCAAATATACCTAATAAGCTAGGATAAGATCATATAAGCACAAATAAACATACAAATTAAGCAAATAAGCAAATTTACACTAATAAGCAATTATTAAGCTAAATATTAAAGGACAAAGAAATTTAAATGAAGACTTACAGGAACCTTAGCCAAACAAAGGTAAAAGAGCTCAAAGAGCTTATCAACAGCTCTGGCTTATTTAAAATAAGCCAGTAAAGTCCATGGGATTCCTTCCATAACTGAATCCCCTTCCATAGGCTTAAAAGTTCAAATATCAAAGGTATTATACTTGTTTTAGATGTTTACTAGATTAAATGACTTATTAAGCTCTATCATAAGCTTAATAACTTATTGAGTTGAAATAAGCTTGATTAAACTGAGGCTTATCACTTGGCTTATTAATAGCTTAGAGTAACAAACAAGAGCTAATGCCAGGATTTTCAAGATAAAAACATAATTTCATTAATCTAAAAGCTTGATAAATGATTGAAAAAAAAGAAAATACAACCCGATATAAAAGAAAGTTACAATAAGCTATTAAAAATCTAAAAGCTAAACTAGGTGTAAAAAGGAAAAGAAGATGCCCATATGTGTGTGAGTGAGGCCTTTTATAGCTGCTGAGAGAACCTTCTAGGGCTTCCTTGCTTCCCACGCTCCTGCCAATCATAGCCGTACATTCCATCAATCATTGGGGTTTCATTTGTGGCCGTTTGATCAAGTCTTGGGATTCACACGGATTGCCAGCGTGGCAATCCGTGTGATGCTCTTGTGCTTGTTGTGTGAGTGAAATCAATGCAAATCTTAACTTCCTCTTGTGCTTTCACTCATCCACGTGGCTTAATTACTTTGAATGAACCAATTAGTGCCTTGAGATTACAAATTTATCCCTGCCATCATGTAGGAGACCTCTTGAATTAACCATTGTACCCTTCAATTTAGAAAACCCCTTTGATTTTGACTGGTGGGTAAGTTAGGACGATAGATGAATAATGTAACTTCTTTTCCCGCCTATTTTTAACTGAACGGGGTAAAAGGTTTTAAACTTTGGGCTTATGGCAAATTCAGTCCTTCTCTTTGTTTTAATAAAAGATTAGTGTAAAGGGACTTTCAGAAATGACAGAAATGGTCCCTGTGGTTTTAATATAAGGGAAATGGGCTTAGGGCATTGGGCTTTTGTTTTAGGCTTATGATCCGGGTAGGGTTTTAAGGGAAAATAAGGGCCCATTAGGCCTTAGGGACCATTTGTGGAATTTTACAAATCTTGAGGGACATGTATTGTAACTTTGGGGTCTTTGTCTTCTAGTGTTAACTTTGACTTTTTGACCAGAGTTGACCGAGGGTTGACTTTTCCGACTTTGGCTTCCGGCTCTTGCATACTATTCCGTTCTTGTGTCCGTGTTTGCCTGTTTTTTGACGGTTTTCTTGTGATTTTTGTTTTATCCATACCTGCATACACAAAACACAAAAACAAGCATATTTTTGCCATTTTTAGTCTGTTTTGGGTCATTTAGGGTCATTTTTGGTATAAACAGATATGTGTATTTTACACTTATCAAAATTCCCCAAACTAAACGATTGCGTGTCCTCACGCAATATTACATGCCTTATAACCAAATATCTCAAAACTTCCCCAAACTAAACCTTTGAAAAGTAGCAAAGATTTTGTTGAGAGAGCTAAGAGATCACAAGTTATAAAACACCCGAATTCCCATTTTCTAAACTTTTTTCTCTTTTTATGATTTTTCTTAATAATTAACTACCTAACTACAACTTATTCTTGTGTTGACATAATGTAATGTTTTCATTACCTTAGTGGTAACTTTTAGGATCATAGAACAAAAAGCACAATTAAGTGTCTAAAAGATAACTTCGTCATTCCCGATTTTTCACTTTTCCCATACTAAGCTTAAAAATAAGATCACCGTTAAGTACAAGCTAAGATGCTAAGACTACTTATAATTACAACTTGTGAATTTCTCTTCCCGACATAAATCATATATTTAAGTGTGTGTGCTCAAATTAATTTAAACCATTAAATCCACATATTTAGATAGTTGAAATCCGACTAAGCTTTACACATGGGCCTTTTGGGCTAATATGTTAATCACTTAGTAAGATCACAACTCAAAGCAAACAAAAACCTCCTTAGCTAAGACATCGTTGGTTCACTTGTCCCATGAATGACTTTCTTCTCTAGCATCCCACCGTCATCGGGTAAGTGCTAAGGCTTTTGACACCCCATCCGGAGAATAATAATCGAGACGCATGAACTTCCGATGAAAAAGCCTTGTAGACTTTTGCAAATTTTGGTTCAAAAGAATACCTTGGTTTTAGAAAAGGAAACTTTTACTATTTATTTTCTAACTTGCAACATTATTATTACTATTTACATTATTAGGCTAGGAACCGGTATCACTTTTCTTTCGACGACACATCGGCCACGCCTCCGACAAGAGCCCGTGTACTTATTATGATACCGACCCTAAATATACATCCTCCATCCTTTCTTTCGATGTCACATCGGGAGCGAACCGACAAATGCCCATGTACTTTATTGCGATGGAGTTTGTATATTAATTATTAACACTAAGGATTTATAACTTGCATCCTTTTTATTTACCAACTACATTTTTTTCTTTTCATCATTATATATATATATATATATATATATATATATATATATATATATATATATATATATATATATATATATATATATATAAATTCAACACATTATTTTTGCAAATAGAAAAATTTCGTTTTAGAAAACCAAAGTATAAACTTGAACTAAAATTCTTATTTACAAATGATGTTGACTTCATCATCGATAAAGCTTTTTCTCTGAATATGTTGATTAGACTTTTAAGAGTAAAACTCTAATTTGTAAAAATTAAAGAGAACACGTATAATTAATCATTTTAAGAACTTCGGGGAAGAAAAACCACAAGTTATTTTTATAAGCCTTTAAGTTTTCCAAATAAACTTTGTTTAGCATCCTAATTCGTAATTAACACTATCATTTCTTATTCTTTGCAATTTAAAAACCTCTAATAAAGAGATTTGCAAATACTTAGCCTATATAAAATCCAACTCGGCATATTTAAAATCTACTTGAGATTAGCACAAGCCTTCATTTACTAATGATTTCAAGTTTAGCATGTTTAAAGTCTACATGAGACTAGCACAAACTATCATCATTAATTGTTAAGGGAGAAAGCTAGAACTCAACACGTTCGATTGGGTCAAAAATTACTTCTTATTCTCACCAACGGAAAACCTACATTTGTGTCTTAACACTTATTTTTTAATCAACTACTAATATATTATTTTATTTTTTCATTTTTTCCTACAAATAAGATCTTAAAAATTTAAAATTTTTGCTATTTTTGTGGGAAAACGGGTACGTGAGAACAAAACAATAAGCAAGCAACATCAAATCGATAGATTCCCTCCCCAAACTAAAACGAAACATTATCCTCAATGTTTAAGGTCGGGTTCTACGAAAATCTAAGCCGTTTATGAATTATGCAAAGATAAACGTGAATCGATAATGATGAAAGGATATCAGATCTCCCCAAACTAATTTCAAACAAAGGATAGGAAGCTCGAGTGAAACGGGACACAACACCGAACACGAGAGGCTTCAGAAATTGTTGGTTCAATCCTGCAACATCACAACAAACAACAAACACAAAGAACGGAAAAGGCTAGCCTCAACACATCACAACACATTAAAAATAGAAAGAAAATAGAAAAGGATAGGCATGGGGTGAACTCCCACGAAGCGGCTTGTTTTTGGTTACCGAGTCGCAAGCTCGACTCGATCCCTGAATTTAATTGTCCTTAGGGAGAGCAACACTTAGAACAAGAAACTTTCATTGAAAATGCCACCGGCTCTAGATAAGAAAATGGAAAGGTGATGATGCCGGGGTCAAAAATGGTGTCTTCACTCCCGAAGGAGAAAATGAAGAAATAAAGGTCAAATCTGAAACAAGGGTAGGAAGAGTAGGTAAAATATTGGCCATAAAATCATGCGGTTTAGAAACACCCTTAAACATTTTGGTTATCAAAATACCCGCTTCGGGTTCAAAACATTTCTCAACATCTGGTGGTTCTGGTGGAGGACGAGGAGATGATGGGTTGTCTTGATGGTCAAGGTTAGGTAACTCATTATCTTCATTTTCGGAATCATCATTCTCAACACCTGGTGGAATTAAATCATCTGGAATAAGGAAAATATCGATCTCTTCTTGAACGGGTTCAATATTCTCAACGGGAGTAGGAGATACGGGAAGAGACTTGATAACTGAACTTTGATTAGCATGAACATTTTCCTGTGACAGGGAAGTTGAAATCTCACAAAGCACTGTCATAAGACTAAGATATTCCCAAATTCACGATCATTCCTTGAAGGAAGTGTTAAAAGTTCACCGGCGAACTCTTGGTGAAGAGGATCACTTCTTGGAGAAAAAGTAATCGAAGATTCATTTTGTTCTGGTTCATGATCGGAAATCACTTCGGAAGCGAGATTATGGGTAGTATCATCACTAAGCAGATTATCAAGAAAAGTTACGTCTCCTTCTGAATCGAAATAACCTTCCTCAAAATTAGAAGAAACTTCTATGGCTAGAAAAACATCAATCTCATCAATATCGTCTTCTGGAGTAAAACACTCAACCTTATCGAACAAAGGTGTGTTAAGTAAAACTGGCTTATCGGAAACTGAAACATTGGAGTTCTCATTTACGACATCTTCATCCATCTCGTTAAAGAGAGGATTTATGGTGCTAGATTTGAAATTGTCATCAAATTCAAAAAGAGGATTTGAATGATCATGAAAATTTCCTTTTTGAACATCTTTTTTAAGAAGAGTGAGTTCATCGGCTATCTCCTCAAGATTATCACTAGTCTTCACCGGAGAAGAACTAGGAGAAGGATCATCAGAATGAGTAGTGGTACTGCCACTAAACGGATCATCTTTTGAGAAATCGATTACAGAAATGGCGTGAACAAAATGTGTTAGCCTTAAAATATGGTGACATATCCGGAATTACATTAGTTTATTTATAGCGTGACACATAGGGACTAATAATGACAAGCTATGATAGTTGTGTGTCACTAGGACTATAAATACCCCCTCCATACTTCCATGGAGGGGTGAAGCTCACTTTTGTAAAAGTGTGTGTGTGTGTTTTTCTCTCAAGCACACACACTCTTCCCATTTCATCTCTTTTCTCTCTAATAATATGGATACTTTTCTTTTCCATTTTACCAAGCCTCCGGATCTTGTGTTCATAGGGTGAATCTATAATAAAAATTGGCACCAGAGCATAGGGGGAATCCGTGTTGTTTATCTACTGATTATTGTGGTTAAACAAGATCAAATTCGTGGTCAAAAAGAAGTCAATAAAAAAAATCAAACCCGAATTATTGTGCTTAGATGTGTGAATGTTTTAGTTATTAAGCAAGATCTAGGCATAAGGTAGCTAATTGTGCAAGAGAAATCAAGTTAAAAGGTCAAAAAGGGCGATTTTAGGCGATTTTAGGTGGAAAAACTCGTATATTTCGTCGTTGCGTTTTGACTTTCTGGCAAAATTCATGTTGCGTTTTGATTTCTTCTTGTTTGCGTTTTGACTCTTTCATGTTTCGTTTGACTCATTGCGTTTTGAGACTGGTTGCGTTTTGACTCGTTGCGTTTTGACTCGTTGCGTTTTGACTCATTGCGTTTTGACATTGGTTGCGTTTGTTACTGCTTTTGAGTTACAGGTCGTTTTGAAGACATCATTGCGTTTTTGACAAACTTACTCTGCCCAATTTTTATTCATTTTGCGTTTTGATAAATATAGTTGCGTTTTGATAGTGGTCGATCCGCGCATCTGTGTGCATGTGACCGACTTGGGCATATGACCAATTTGGGAATATATAATCAAAACAAGAACAACAAACAAACACTACAATCAAGAACCAAGACTCATACAACACAATCAACCATAACAACACACCACACAAACAACAACACTTAATCCCAAAACGATCCTGAAAAGATTCACTTAAATGACAAAATGGCTAGAGATTCGGATTACGATGACATGTGATCACGGAGTTTGCTTTGGTATCCCCCCTTATTTGCAATTGAAGTTGGATTTCACAAAGGCGTCTACTTATTTCATCATCTTGACTTTCTTCTTATTTTCTATCGATTGATGACTTGCTTGAACGTTACAGTTATGATTAAGACTTAGATTATCTAGTTTCCAGCGGTCAAGGGGTGGTTGGATGAAGACCTGGACAACTACACTTAAGGAGTTGTACGTTGTAGTACTCAGGTCCACACGCAGAAGTCATGTGGATAATTTCAAGAGGTGTTGTACTTCTTATACTTTTGATGTTGGGTATAAGGTACTTAGAGATTTTCTTGCTGCACCGTTCTTCATCAACAATAGTGCACGAATAAGTAACAAATTTGGGGATTTTACTTCAGTTCAAGTTTGAAATATCGGGTTTTACTTTCACCAAGTATCACGACAATAGCCTACAGAATACGAAGGTTTGGTACTTTAGCCATAGAGTTTAAAGGTAGATATGTAATCAGCACTTCTCACGGTATTTTGTGCTATTCCAAGACAAAGATACTTCATATTCCTAAGCAAAATCTTCAAAGTTATTCGATGACATTCATTCACAAGACCTTGATATACCAATTGTCCTTAGATTCTTGCTTCCTCACCTTTACGGTTTCTGATTCAAGAGAGTAATGATTCCTTTTGTATATCAAGATTTGTGCGTATGACAAGAACTACTCGAGAATATGAACAACACACAATGATGCTTCCGAGAGTACGCAACCACAAGGGGGAAAATGTGTACATCTGGATTTAATTTGATCCCTGGATAGTTACCATGTCCACTCTCAGGGGAAGTTGGTATCCCTATAATGTTTAGTAGGTTTATGAAGTATTGATGTCAAAGTGAGAAGAACAGTTGCTGATCTCTCGAATGCACCCCTAAAACAATATTCACCGAGCCCCTGATGACAAGAAGCATGTCGTTGGTGTGGTTTTTGACTTCTACAAAATTCGCTGTGCACTTTGATGACCAAGTTAAGATTGTTCAAGCTACATCAATGTTTCAGAATCTGCTTAAGATAGGGATGTTGGTTTGGGGGAAGCTGATTCAGAAACTTCGCCAAAAAGGAGTCTATGAAGAAAGCTTTTCAAGACATGCTGCATGGATTGGGGGGAAGTTAATCCAGTTCATGCATACTACAATGGTTCCTGTACAAGTAAAGACAATGAAGATCCAAGCTGGAGTACAAGTTTCAAGACAAGGAGAACTCAGAAGACATCTTCAGCTTTGGAAGTGCTTTGGAAGACTTTATTTCTGTTGTATTTGTACATGATAGGAACATTGTAAGTAATTCCGTATGTGTCCACATATTGGGGGAAGATTGTTAGCCTTAAAATATGGTGACATATCCGGAATTACATTAGTTTATTTATAGCGTGACACATAGGGACTAATAATGACAAGCTACGATAGTTGTGTGTCACTAGGACTATAAATACCCCCTCAAAACATCATGAGGGGTAAGCTCACTTTTATGTAAAAGTGTGTTGTGAGTTTTTTTCCTCTCAAGCACACACACTCTTCCTATTTCATCTCTTTTTCTCTCTAATAATATTGATACTTATCTTTTCCATGTTACACAAGCCCTCGGATCTTGGGTTCATAGGTGAAACTATATAACAAAATGCTTATCCTTGTATTTTCTCACAGAAAAAAAATTTTATCGCATAATAAACAATTCTTCCTTTTCTTACTCTTAAAGTCAATGTTTCTTCGTACAAATCAATGAGAGCTTTTGCGGTGCGAAGGAAAGGTCTTCCTAGAATAATAGGCACTCTTGGGTCTGGTACAAAATTAACCACTACAAAATCAGCAAGAAAAGTGAAACCATCAACTCTAACTACAACATCCTCGGTTATACCCATTGGGTGAGTAATTGAACGATTGGCAAGCTCGAGTGTCATTCGAGTAGGAGTCAAAGCTTCAAGCCCAAGTTGCTTGTAGATAGAATGAGGTAAAAGATTATGCACTCCGGAATCGGCTAAGCCCTAGTCCTATCTAAGCACTTGTAAGCACAGGGATAAGAAATTTTCTCGGATCTTCGAGCTTCTCGGGAACTTTGTTCATGATGATAGCAGAACATTCAATATTTACGGTTGTGATGGCGATCTCCTCGAGCTTCTCTTTGTTCCTTAGCAACGAGCTTAACCATTTATTGAACCTTGGCATTTCGATGAGAGCATCTTTTAATCCAATCTCTAAACGGAGTTGTTTAAATATCTTCAAGAACCGGCTATGTTGAGCACTTGGATTATCGTTCTCTCTTACTTTCATCCTTTTGGGATATGGAAGTTTAGATTGATACGAATTAGGTCTTGGAGAATTAAGATCTTGAATTTCAACATTAACGGTTTTCTTTGCTTTTGTTTTGGGAATTTCAATGAAATGGAATCTTGAACTCGGAGGGCGGGACTTGTGCGGTATTTTCTGAACTTGGTTTTTGCACTTTGTCCATTGACGTCTCCGGGTTTTGTTCGGGTTCCTTTTGAGGAGTAGAAACAACGGGTGTATTAAAAAAAAAAAAAAATTTTAGTAGAGTCGAAGGTCCTTACCAAAGTTTTTACACTTCGTGTAGTGATATCATTAATTTCTCACGAGGTTAGTTACGGTTTTTTTGACAGGAAGAGTTCCTGAATTATGAAGTTGAGGCGGAAATATGAAATTATTACAAAGCCTTGTCAACAACCGTAACATTAGCCATTTTATTCTTCAAATTTTTACCTTGATTTTTGAACAATTTTCAACAAGCCGCATCGTTGCCTTGACTTAGTATTTCAAAACCGTTTTCGAAACACCTTGAATTTGTTGCGTAGGAGCTTGATATGGTGGAACTTGGTTAAACCGTGGTTGATTGGTTGGTGGTTGATAAACTTTGACTTGAATGTTTTTCTTGATGGTTTTGATTGAAATTGTTTTCGCGGTTTGATTCGAAGTGAAAATGTTTTTCCTGATATCGGATTTGTTCCTTGGTTGTTTTGAAGACATTGGTTGATTAAAACCGGGTGGGCTCATTTGATTTGCCAAATTAGGAGGATTTCTTTGAACAAAGTTGCCAACGGCAGCGGTTTGTTGGAATTGATGAATGTTATCATGAAAAACGGGAAATTCATTCCTTGTTAACGGACAATGGTTGAAATTATGGTTTAAACCACATGTAACACAAACTTCCTCGACTGCTTTGACGGTAGCAGGAGTCGTAACATTCTTTCCACTAATCATCTTTTCCAATCGGCTCATTCGAATATCCATTTTGTTTTCAAGAGAAGCGGCGAGTTGTTGAAATTCAAAAGAATTAGAGGGTGTAGAAGTAGAAAGATTAGCATTCGTACTTACTCGTGGTTCAATTGCATGACTTCTTGAATAACGAACCTTGGATTTACTCTCAATAATGGCTAAACCAACACGTCCAATCTTATCTAGAAATTTCCACCCGCGGTTCTGAATCTAAAGCATATTGATCGTTGGTATTCAGAAGAATTGTAGAACGTATCAAGTGATGTAAATTCTGAGAGAACCATGATGAGGGACATTGGACGAAGAAGTCCTTTGAAATGTCCCAGCCTCGTTAAAAGTTTTCATTAGGTTTTTTGGTATAAAGTGGTGGATTTCATTTCGAAGGTAAGTTGTTTTTCGAAAGGTGGGAAAAACTGGTTTATGAATTCGAGACAAGATCATCCCAGTTAGAATCGATCGAGGTGGTTCTTTATCTAGCCAAGTCGGGCTTCACCTTCGAGAGAAAAGGAAAAAGCAAAAAGCTTAATCCGACGTGTTCGGCACTTTCGGGAGTCTAAACGTAGAAGTGACTTTGTAAAATCAAAGATGAATTATGAGGGTCTTGTTTACCCTAAATTGAGATTACTTATGAACAAGATTAATCAATGTTTGTTTAAGCCAAATTTGTTTGCATTTATTGTGGAACAACAAATGCATCCTCGTAATCCCTCGATGGGCTGTAACCATTTGATCCATGTAGATTGTCGGCCATTGGAAACTCGGGTTCCTCAACAATAACCGTTGTTATTTGTTGTTGTCGACGATTTCGATTACGAGTTTGAGAACGAGTGCGCATGCACTAAAAATAAAGAAATTAAAAAGTAAACAAAAATTACACTAATTTTTTTTTTGAATTTTTGAATTTTTGAATTTTTTTAACAATCTATTTTAAACGGATACACGGAAGACAACTTAAACCAAATAATCGAATTACTTCACGGTAACTCTTAAAAATTGCTTCTTAAGATGAGCCGTACCTCGTAAATGACACAAATGGCAAGTTTTAAAATCTTTGGTTCGATTTGGGAACTTTTCAAGTTCACCGGAACTTATTTATGATAATACCTCGATTGAGAGTATTATATGTTGGTGTTCGTTTACCAACTTTGTGTATTTTATTTCTTTTTAAAGACAATTTTTTATATATTTTTTTTGATTTTTTTATATCTTCTATTTATACTAAAAAGAAAAGAAAAATATTTTTTTTACTTTTTATATTTTTATATTTTTTTTGATTTTTGAAATATTTAACAAAAATGAAACTTTCGAGGACGAAAGGATCTTCAAACCAAAATCAACAAACGTAAACGACGGAATCTTTAACACAAGTCCCCGGCAACGGCGCCAAAAACTGATAGTAGTTTTTATACACAATAAAATATATAATAATATTCCAAAAGAGCAATTAAGAACTTTCCTAAAGTCTCCCTTAAGAAAAGCTCACTCTAAAAGATATATATAATATATAATACGTATATTTAACCGGGAAGTATGATCACCCGGGTCGTTTCCCCAACGACTTGTGAAATTGAAACCACGTTTTAGCTCGGATTATGATTTGAATAAGAGAAAAGATATTTTTGATTATCTATAACTACTAAATAAAGCAACAATTAAAATGAATAATTAAAAGCAATTAAACACTTAAACAATTAACGGGAAACAATTAAAACGCGACAATTAAGCAAGTATACTAAAATTAACCCCTAAAAATGCAATCAAAATTTTTAAACCTAAAATAGGACAAAAGAAAATTTTAAGAAAAAGAAAAATATTTTTTTTGATTAATTTTGAATTTATTATGAATTAAAAACTAATTTAATCTAATTAAATCCTAAAAAATAGCAAATTAAGTCCTAAAAATTGAGAAAAATGATTTTTAAACTTAGAAAAGTCTAAAATAACATAAAAACTCAGAAAACTATTTTTAACTATTTTTAAAATTAAAATCCTATTTTTAAAATTAAAAATAAAAGCTCAAAAATGAAAATTAAAATCTAAAAGGTGTTGAAAATAATTTTTCTAAATGTAAACCTAAAAGTATTTAACCTAATGCTAAAAACTATTTTTTAGTATTTTTAAAAGTTATTTTTGTATTTTTTTTATTGATTTTCTAAATTTTAAATCTACGAAAAATCCAAGAAATTAATAAAATAAAGGGGAAAATGTGAAAAATTCAGGAAAAGTCTAAAATGAAACAAGGTTTAGTAGAAAAATTATAAAACTTACCTAGCTTATCTAATAAGCTGGGTAATTGAGCTTATATGCTACGGCTTATATTATGGGCTTAAGCCCAAAGAAGAGTTATTAATTAAATGAAATGAGTGTTAACCGGATGAGCTATTGAAGCACACTGGTTAACACTTAGGGTATGCGAGGGAGAGGTCGTGGGTTCGAGGTTGGCAACACCTTTTTTTGCACTTTTTTTTATTTTTCAAAACCAAAAGCTGGAACTTATAAAACTCACTTTTTTGAACAACTTTAATGAAAGGAGTATAAGCTGAAAACTAATATTAAGCCTAAAAGAGCTTGTGAAATAAGCTGATGCAGTAAGTGAGCTTTTAAGCTCACTATTGCTTGTTGGACTTAAAGGCTTGCACACACTTCAAATTAAGCTCAATTTTTAAACTAAAAACTGTTCTAGGTAGCTTATGATGCCTACTAACTAGAATTGAAAAGCTAATTGAACATTAAACAATAAAAGCTAGCTGAAATTGAAGATCTAAAGGCTATCTCAGGCATGAACACTTAAAAACTCGTAATCAAATTAAGCTATTAAGCTCATTAAGCTATGACAGAAGCTTAGCTTTTGGTCACTTACTCTACCACTAATAAACTTTCATTATCAACCATAAAATTGAGCCTTACAAGCTGAAAATCTAAATTTATAATCTAAAATTCTCTTACTACTGTTTTTGACTTTTTGAGGCTTTTATGAACTTTTGACAGCAAATGTACCTAAGAGAATGAGCTAAAAATTAGAAAAAAAGTTTTAATCTAAGTTAAGCTATATTTAACCTAAGTGTCTACTGAATTTTAAAATCTAAAAGCTAATTAAACTAGCTTAAAAGCTTTTTGGAATTAGTATTGCTGATGCAAATGACAAGCCACAAAACTAATATGCAGAGTTTCCAAAATGGTTTCTTCCCTGCAATACCACTCTATTGAGTGCATTTGAACCCAATGCAACCACTGTCACAAGCTTACGAAGCTGAATAAAGATATTAGCAAACAAAAGAAAAGTGAAAAAAGGTCCCTGGTGCTGAGACATGATCAAATAGCCACAAATTGATTTAAAGCTTAAATAACATAGCAAATCTTTTTAAAACTTAATCGAATATGCAAATAAAGTTGACCAAAGAGAAATTTCCAAGTTACTTTGACTATTTAAAGTCAAAACACACTAAACCAAACACTCATTTATACTTAGACAGATTTCATTTGGGCTTATGAAATTAAAATCCAATTGACAAAACCTTATTACCAGATATTAATTAGCTTATAACAGGCTTAACAAACATAAATCAAACAACTAAATTAAGCTAGAATCAAAGTTTTTAAAGACTAAACTAATTATTTTTGGCTTTTTAGTGATTCTTAAGACAGTAGTGAAAATTTAAGAGCTAAGCTACCTAAACTAAAAACAGATTAAAATTTATAACTAATAAGCACAAAGAGATAACTAATAAGCACAAATAAGCAACTAGATTAAGCAAATAAGCAGATCTACACTAATAAGCAATTATTAAGCTATAAATTAAAGAACAAATGAAAATTAAATAAGTACAACTAGAGTGCTTCAGCTAAACATAAGCTTGTGCTCAAATGAGCTTATCAACAGCTCTGGCTTATCCTAAGATAAGCCAGTAAAGTCCATGGGAGCTCTTCCATTGTAAGCTCCCCTTCCATAAGCTCTTAAATCAATAAGCAAAGGTATTTAGGTTTAATTGATTCCAAGTTTAAGTATGATTTAGGGACTTGATTAAACAAGCTCAATCACTAGCTTATAGACTAGTGAGAGCTAGACTAAGCTTAAATGAGCTTATGAGTAACAGTAGCATGAGTATAAGAGCTTATGACAAATTTAGCGTAAAGAGAAAGAAACTTTTCATTAACTAACTTTTGATTACATTAACTGAATTTGAAACAATGCTTGAAAAAAGGAAACAAGGAAAATGAAATTTTGTACTCAAGCTAAAACTAAAGCTAATTAAGCTAAAAATATCTTAAAGCTAAAAACAAAAAAATTAAAAGGTTCTTGTGTGGTGATGTGAGGTGTGCCTATTTATAGCCAGCTGTTGTGAAGGTTCTATCTCTCTTAGCTTTCTTCCCATGCTCCCTTCTAATATCTTACCCCTTTATATTTCCTTTAAAGATTGATCTATAATTATGTTTCGTTGGATCTATTTTTGCACAAATAACTGACGGAAAAAAAACCTACTGGGCGGATTGCAACGTGGCAATCCGAGATGTGACCCCTGTGCTCCTTTTTATAGTAGCCCGAGTATAAAAATTCACTCCTTGTGTGTTTTCTCATGTCCAACGTGGCATTCCCCTTGTGGGTTTTAACCAATAAGAGAGGTTTGTGACGATTTAACTCTGCCATTGTGTAAATGATACCATGAATTGTCCTTTATACCCTTTAATTTAAGCTTGCCCTTTGTTTTGATCATGTGGGTAAAATGGGAGTGACGGGTGAATAGTGGGAACAAACTTTCGCGCCCCCTTTTTTTTATCATACTGAAGGTAAAAAGTGTTGGTTGTAAGTTTGAGCTATTGGCAAGTTTGGCCCTTGTCTTTATGATTTTGCAATTTAAATCAAAGGGTGAAAAGAGTTTGTGAAAATGACTAAAATCATTCCTTTGAAGTTTAATAAAAAAGGGTATGGGGCCAAGGTATGGGCTTTTTGGGCTAGGGCTTTGGTTTTATTGTTTCCGGGTAAAGGGTTAAGGAATATAGGCCCATTTAGTTCTCAAGGACTATTTGTGTAATTGTTGAAACTTAAGGGACTGAATTTGAAACTTTTGGAATTTTTGTCCTTTAGTGTTTGACTTTTGTTGACTGAGGGTTAACTTTTTGACTTTGGCTTCCGGCTCTTGCAAGCTTTTCCGTTCTTGTGTCCGTGTTTGCCCGTTTTTGACGGTTTTCTTGTGATTTTTGTCTTATCCGTACCTGCACACACAAAACACAAAAACAAGCATATCTTTGCCATTTTTAGTCTGTTTTGGGTCATTTAGGGTCATTTTTGGTGTTAACGGATATGTGTATTTTACACATATCAAAATTCCCCAAACTAAACGATTGCGTGTCCTCACGCAATATTACATGCCTTATAACCAAATACCTCAAAACTTCCCCAAACTAAACCTTTGAAAAGTAGCAAAGATTTTTGTTGAGAGAGCTAAGAGATCACAAGTTATAAAACACCCGATTTCCCATTTTCAAAGATTTTTTTATTTTTTTATGATTTTTCTTAAAAGACTACCTAACTACAACTTGTGTGACATAATGTATTGTTTTCATTACCTTGTGGTAACTTTTAGGATCATAGAACAAAAAGCACGATTAAGTGTCTAAAAAGATAACTTCATCATTCTCGATTTTTCACTTTTCCCATACTAAGCTTAAAAATAAGATCACTGTTAAGTACAAGCCGAGATGCTAAGACTACTTATAATTACAACTTGTGAATTTTTCTTCCATACATAAATCATATATTAAAGTGTGTGTGCTCCAATTATTTTAAACCATTAAATCCACATATTTAGATAGTTGAAAATCCGAACCAATGCTTTACACATGGGCCTTTTGGGCTAATATGTTAATCACTTAGTAAGATCACAACTTCAAAGACAAACAAAAACCTCTTAGCTAAGACCATCGTTTGGTTTACTTGTCCCATCAAATGGAGCTTTGTTCTCTAGCAACCCATCCCCTCGTCATCGGTAATGCTAAGGCTTTAGACACCCCATGCTGAGAATAATATCGAGACCATGAACATCCAGATGAAAAAGCCTTGAGACTTTTCAAATTTTTGGTTCAAAAAGAAAACTTTTTGGTTTTTGAAAAGAAACTTTACTATTTATTTTTCTAATTTGCAACCATAATTATCACTATACATTTAGCTAGGAACCGGTATCACTTTTCTTTCGACGACACATCGGCCACGCCTCCGACAAGAGTCCGTGTACTTATTATGATACCAACCCTAAATATACATCCTCCACCCTTTCTTTCGATGTCACATCAGGAGCGAAAAATGGAAGGGCTTATGGACCTCACCAGCTTATCCATGATAAGCTGGAGCTTTACAGATAAGCTCTAAGAGCCATTTAAATCCTTGTTTAAGCAAAGGGTCTTGTAAGTTTCATTTTTCAAGTTTTTAGCTTATCTTACTGTTGGCTTATTCCTTTGCTTATTACTGCTTATTTCTACTTATTATTAATGTTTGTTGCTTATTCAAGCTTTGTTATAGTTTAAATTTATTTTGTTCATGTTTTAAGTTAAAACTGTCTCATTTCACTTTTTTAACTTAAAACTGCTTAATCTGTTTTGCTTATTAAAAAGTGCTTATTCCTGTGTTCTTAAGGCTTAGTATTGCTTAATATTAACTATTTGTTATCTATTCTTAATAAACTTTGCTTAAATCTTTAAAAAACCAAGTTTAAAATGGATATGAGAAACTTAAAGGGGTGTTTGGGTTAAAAGGCAAAATGGGTCAAAATGTTTTAAAACTACTTTGGGTCACTAAGCCAACTTTAACACTCTGTATTAATACATTTAATCAGTCTTAAAAGTTTTCAAAGATTAAAATCAAGTTTTAAGGTGTTTTATACAAGTCCTTTAAAACTATGGTTTTGGAAATTGTTAAAACTGTTTCTATTAGATTGTTGTTCAAAAAGATGTTTTGAGGTTTTGTTTATGTTTCATTTTAAGTTTAAATGCAGTAGGATAAGTGTTGTTAAAGTGTGCTCTTGTCACTTGTGTTTTGGTTCAAAAATAGTCATACTTGTTCAAATGCTTGTTCATAAAATTTTCTTAAAAGTCCCTATATTGCAAATAAGATTGTGGATTGATTCTAGTTTTGATTTAGTTAAATTCTTTTTAAACTAGCTTAATGAAGTCTTAAGTTCATCTGTTTTGATGTCTTATTGTGTCTAATTCCTTTCTGAGTCTTAAATTTAGTTGCAAAAAGCCATTTAGCTCAAAAGCTAGTCAAGTACCAGTAGTTACCTTTCATTAGGAGTCCTAGCTTATTTATAAGTCTTATTTACTGAAGTCTAGTTTATTTTTGCTTATTAATCTTATTTTTAAGTATGTTTTGAGCTTTTAGCCTTTACTTTGCTTATTTATTCCTAATTTTAGATTAAAAATAGTTGTGTCAGTCCCTTTTAAGTATGTTTTGTGTTAATCTGTTTTAGTGCTTTTACTTTCTTTTCAGCTTATTTAGTTAGCTAAATTCTTGTCTTAAGTGCTTATTAGGTCTAGGGGATAGGCTGGTTACAGCTTATTTACTTTTAGCTTGCTTTTTGAGTCCTAAAATAAGCCATCAGTTTAGCTAAAAATATCAAAGTTTTAAAAAGCCAAACTGTCAGCCTTGTTTAGCATTTTTCTAGCTTATTAATAAGTTTTATCAAAAAGTTCCTTTTTTAAAGTTGCTTATTTTTGTCTTATCTTTAAACTTTTTCAAAAAGAAATTAAAAAAAATGTTTTGTAAAAAAGAAAGGCCACAGGTTTCGAACCTGTGACCTCCCCTTCACACACCATACGCCTTAACACACACACTCAATGCCATCTGCCCTAGGGACTTTTTCAATTTTATCTTGCAACATTTATTACTTAAAGTCATTTCCTTGTTTTGCTTATCAGCTTCTTTTTTGCTTATTTACAGCTTATTTGTTCAGCATCTTTTCTAATTTTTATTTTTCTTAGATTCCTTATTGTTCAAAGTGTTTTTCATAATTTTTCCAAATTTTTATAAATTAGTTTAGTATTTTTAATTAATTTTCTAGATTAAAATAGTTTTTAATTCATATTAAATAAAATAAAAGTAAAAAAAATACAATTCTTTTTTCTAAAATTATTTTTAGTCATTTAGGATTTATAAAAAATTAAAAAAACATTTGTATGGTTAAAATTAGATTTAGTTGCTTAAACGTCGCGTTTTTAAATTTCCGTTAACGTTTTCGTGTTTAATTTCTTAAATGCTTTAAATGCTCTAATTGTTTTCTTGTGTTCATTTATTTTTGCATATTATTAGTAGAAATAGAATTCAAATCAAAAATCTTGATTATTCAAACACTCGATCACGAACTTAAACTCGATTCTCAATTCACGCCTCGTCGGGATACGACTCGGGAAGGTTTTGAATTTTGCTTTGGATTAAAGTAATCTTCTATAATCCTCACGGAATACTTATTACTATACTATTATTGACTAATCCTTATACTATATCTTACGTATACGTATCTGGAGGAATCAGTTACACTAGCAATACTAAGTTTATACAGGTAGTACTAACTACTTAGAGTATTTTTCACAATCGTTGTGCTAACAGTAGTAACACAAACCTTTCTTCTTGAGCAACACTAACTTTGATAAGAGCAACAGTAATTCCAAACAGCCTTATGAAGCTTTTAATCCCAACAGTAATGCAACCTTTGACCCCTCAGACAGTTCACATCACACCACCCGATGACGATTATGTAGCATCGGCTACTAATCCTATTTTGAATAAGCATTTGAACGAGTTCGGGGAGGAGTTTGCTGATAACACCAGGGTTTCCGAAAAGATAGATAGTAACCCTATTAACGATTTAAAGGAGCTCTTAAAGACATGATTTTGAGAACTTCATTCGGAAATTAAAACACCAATTAAGCCAATCATCACACGAAATCGGTAAGACAAATAAGGTAATGAAATCTCATCAGCAGTATGGTTTTAATTTATTGTTTCCCTACCCAGTAGCAAATTTACACCCTCATGGTATTCGTTGCTATCCTCACTCGCACTTGATTTCAAGTGAGGGGAGGAACACCTTATTACTTAGCAAATAAGAGTAGAGTCAAGCTAGAGACTCAAACAAAAACAAGCACTTCGTGTGGGCACCCCATGCCTATCCTTTTATCCTGCATATTAGTTTGTTTTTGTTAGTTTCTCACTTTATTTTGCAGGTTCTCTCTATAAGAAATGGAATTTGGGGTCTCCTTGCTCGTGTTCGTGTGGTAGAAAGGTTCTGTATAGGCGTAACCACAAGTTAAACCGATTACTGAATAATTACGGGTAATTGTCTTACACTGTTTATGTCGTAACCTTTTTGTTCAAAATTTTAAAATTTTAAAACCACATGTTTACGCCGTAACCAAACCATTGGTTACGCCGTAGAACCCTTTCTAAAAAACTAAAATAAGTTTGAAACCTTTTCAAAAAAACCGTGTACAAGTAAATGAACTTTGTGGGTGTGTTCCTTAGAAACCCTCACGAGACTTCACTCGTCCACTTGGGCTACCAAGTGGTTTAAAAGGCTTGTTGCATATGTTAAATGCAACCGTAATTCCTACGAAAGTGAGTTAGATTGTAGTGTATATAATCCATGAACGTTTATTGCACTTTTTGTTGTTAGTAGATAGAGGTTGTTTATAGACACGTTGCCAAGTATCAACTCTCCCATTTATCACTCAGTGAGAGAGCAATACTCAAAGGGGAAGCCTTTTGTCAATGCGCATTTAATTCTTATTTCATTATTTCATTTCCTTAATTCTTACAATGGGACTTTGTACAAACAAGTAGCGGGGATGGGGAGTAGCATTACACTTGACCTTTATTTGCATTCGGTTTCCTAGTTTTACTTTGAAAGATGGTACCAATTTTAAAATTTTAAATAGTTTGTCTTACTAACAACTGGAATAATCTTTGCCGAGACTTTATTATCCTTTAATTAATTTGGTGAGGATGTGCTGTCGCATAGTTCAATTATTTGATTATCATGTTTCACATTTATTTTTAGCCCGGCAAACCTAAAACAACTTATTTAACGAGCAGTGTACCCGGTCAAGATGGAGTTTCGCGGTAAGTAGGGTGTCGAACACTAAGTGTGATATTTTAATCCTTAATTCTATCTGTATTTTTATATTTGTTCTATTTAATACTATTTTATGGTTAATCCTTTTGCTTATATACGGTTGTCTATGATATGGAGGGTTTCTCAGGCATGAGAGACTGGCACCAGGGTTTGGTGGAGACAAATATCAATTCAATACACAATAAACACAAAAGAAGAAAATTAGAAGATAGAAAAGCGGTACAAGCAAATGGTTAGAAACTGTATTAGCCATATTAAATCCAGTTCAATGTCGGTTTGTCGTTTTAGTGCAATGATTTACTTATCTCGAAGCGGCATATCATTCTTAAGACTTAGGCGGGACATCATCCTAAGACCTAGACACGATTAATCCTGTCACAATTAACGCATCCGCATAAAGCATCCTTTAGTTTAATTATAATCTATCTTAGGGAATCAAAGCAGTGGTGAAAGGTTAATAAACCCTAGCCCAAGGGACTTTACCCACTTTTTGGGGTTTTTGACGGTGTTTAACTATATAGTATTAGTTCTCTATTCATATCATTATCACAGTTAATTTAGAGCATGATTGCTGAAACAATAAACGGGTCACTGGTATTGTGCTTAATTAACACATACCTTTTACCTTTAAAAACGAGCTAAAAGAACCAAAAAAGGACTTAAAATGCCAAATGTATGCTTGTTTTGCTATTGTATTGATGCAGGATCGGATACCAAGAAAAGGACGAAAAACAAGCCAAAACGAACAAACCGGACTCGGATGGAAAGACTGTGAAGACAAAGCCAATCGAAGGCCGGAAAGTGTGCAATCATAGTCAAAAGTCAACAAGGAAAAGTCAAATGGTCAAGTCAAAGTCACCAAGTCATACCCCGAGGCAAAGTCACAGAAATATTAGTTCTGGGGGAATGAAATTGTCAATACCCTAAATTTATATATAAAGAGAAAAGAGAAAAATTGAAGACAAGGGTTGTTTTTGCAAATATACTCAAGTGACAGTGGGGGGGCAAAAATGCCAACCCCTAATTGTACACACCAAGGACGAAGTGGTTTTTCTTTTTTCTGCAAAGGTTATATAAACTCTCTGGGGACTTGTTTGCCAAGTCCCCAAGTTTTATTAACCCCAAGGACATTGTTGCAATAAAAGAGATTTCTATGAGGGGACAACTTGTTCAAGTACTCAAACTTTCACTATGTTATATCTTAAACCGTATTTCCCGCTCGTTTTTTCCCTCCCAAACAACTCACGGGTTGTTTAACCCATTTTTACCCTGTGAACACTTCACACACTCCATGGACAATCATTCTACCCCGCTCCAATACACTTTCCCAGAACAATGTGCCAAGTGGCACAAGGCCACACCACCAAGACCTATTTCGACGATCCATAGATTGAATTTGAAGAATTAAATGGCCAAGATTAGAGCTGGAGAACATCTCACAAAACTAAACCACCAACTGTGTTTGTGTGTCTACAAACAAGCACAACAAGAAGAAAGAGAAAAAGAAGACCTAGTTGTATTTTCTTTGCTATAAAAGCCATTGTAAGCCCATTGTGGCAAGACATATATTCAGTTTTTAATTAAGTTTTTATGTCGTTTTTATTGTAGTTTAAAGTATTTTTAAGTTAATTTCTCCCTATGCAATTGTAATTTTCATTTATGATAAAATAAGCTACTTTTATCAATAAGCTCTCAATATGTCTTGTGAGCTTATTCTTGTACATAAAGCTCTAATTATAGTTTAACATTGTTTAAGCCCCTTTCATTACTATTTTAATTTTGGAAAAACTCTGTTCATAAAAAGTCCAAGTGAGTGCATTTTTGGAAGCTATTTGAAAAGTATAAGCATCCAAGAGACTTTATTAAGCTTTTAAAGCTTAGTTTAGAGGCTAAGGGAGCCATTAGGACAGGGTTTTTAGGCCACTCACTCAGAAAGAGTGGCCTTGGTTCTGAGACAACAAAATCCAAGGTTTCAATTCTCAATTTCCAATTAGCTTAATTTTTAGCTTTAGACACTAGCTTATTTGCTTTCAATATTTGTAAACACATTAGTTTAGAATTGTTATTTGGCTGTTTTAAGTTTTTATTGCATATTTTGTGCTATGTTAGCTTATCTCTCAATTCTGTCATATTTAGTGTAATAAGCTAGCTGAGAAACTAGCTTATTTTTCTTAATAAGCTAGGATTTTTAGTTTTAAAATAGTTTAAATAGGTCAAAATAAGTAGAAGTAGATAAAAGGTTTTCAAAGTTTTAGCTTAAAAATGGATTTTAAACCCACTTTGGTTTGACAGTTTTTAAGTAAAGGGGTGTTTGGGTTACTTTTAAAACGGTCAAAAAGGGTGTTTGCATGGTAAGGTATTTGGGTTACTTTAGCGTTATGTTTTTAAGAATTTTAAGCGTTTTTAGTAATGTTTTTAGTTTTAAAATAGTTTTCTATTGTTTTAAAAATACTATGTTTCTTCACTGTGAGGTTTTTTAGATCCCACAAGTGCTGTATTTGGTTAGCACTTTGGGCTTGGAGTTTTTGCCAATATAAAAAAGAGTGTGTTTTAGTGTCAAAGTAAAGGGCGTCAAAATAGCCCTTTGTTCCTTTGACCTTATAAGTCAAAAATCACCAACTCTCTTTGTGTCACAGTTTTAACAAACCCCACACACCTTTTTCACTTTCAAAAATAAGCAAGTAAAATTGAGTTTTAAAAGCTGAAAATTGGTGCACAAGCCCCTTGGCTATAACACTCCATCTGTTTAAGCTTATTTGATTGTTTAGAGCTTATTTGACAGCTTTTAGCAAGCTGTCAAATAAGCCCATAGCTTTAAGCTTAAATCTCCCCTGGTGCAAAGGGGAGATTTTAAGCCCTTTGTTCTTTGTCTTGTTGAGTTCTAAAGCCCAAGTTTTTGGCTTATTTTAAGAGCTTATAAGCTCTTGTATAAGCCCTCAAAGTTTCAGCCCTTGAAGAGCTTATTTGATGGCTTATTTTTAAGCCCAAACATGCCCTTTGGCTGTTTTTGAGCCCCTTAGGCTGAGGGATTGCTTATCTTTTGATTCTGGCTTATTGAGCTTATTCCATAAGCTCCCTTGTGTTCTTACAGCTTATTTAGATTAGATAGGTAGTTTAGTTTGCTTATTCCCCTTTTGTTAGCTTATTTGAATGCCTAAGTTAAGCAATTTTTGCCTTTAAGCTTTCTTTAAGCTTTTCTGCCATAATAAGCTTCCACAGCTTATCTAGTTTAGCTTTTCCTTTCCTTTTTAGCTCATTTAGTTTAGTTTAGACCATTTAGCTTATTTTAGCTTTTGTCTTAGCTTAATTCGACCCTAAGTCTAAAAAGACTTAGCCTTTTTTTAGCTTATAAGCATTTTTAGCACTTCTGTCAACTTTAAGCTTATTTATAAGCTTATTCATTGCTTTTCAGCAAAAGCTCTAGTTGACAAAGTTGTTAAGCCCCACGAGCTTAACAACTTTGCTTCTTTGAGTTTTCGAAAAAAAAAGGGGAAGACACTTGGTCCGGGTGAGCAAGACTCGAACCCGGGACCAAGCGATACATCCCCTTTTCACTCACACACTCTACCACTGCGCCCTTGGGTCTTTTTCGTTATAGACCCAAGGTGCTTGGTATTTAAGGTGTGTTTGAGCCCATAAGCTTATAAAGCTTGCAAAAAGCTTATTTCGGGGCTTATTTCCATAGCTTATTTTAGTTTGTTATTTTTCGTAGGACCTTTATAGTGTAAAGTATTTTTAGAAAATTTTTCAGAATTTTTTGTAATCGTTTAATATTTTTTATAATTTAATTTAGTTAAAAGTTTATTTAATTCATAATAAATACAAAAATTATCAAAAAAATATTTTGCTTTTTTATAAAATTTTCTTTTGTCATCTAGTTTGTAGGAAAAATATAAAAACTTTCGTAGGGTCATTTTTACAACTTTTTACTTTTTAAAGCACGGGTCCGGGTACGGGATTTTGTTTTGACTCGTTTTTGGGTCAAACGAACTCCGTTTTCGGTCTAGTCTTTTTCATTCTTCGTTATTTGATCCCTAGAGTAGTTTAGAAGCAAAAATTTCTTCGTAGGTGTATTTTTAAAGATTTTAGGTTTTCCCCCTTTTGTTCGGGATTCGGGGTCTCGTTTTCTAGTTTAATTTCGTAATTTCTAGGTTTTTCTTAAACGTTTTAGTCCGTTATTATCTAATTTGACTTTTTCAACTTCCCAAACCAATTCCTTCCTTCAAACTCAAATCTTCGATCGTATCGATTTACCATTCCAGCCTCGTTGGGGATAAACGACCCGGGAAAGCTCTATACTACTTCTCGGTTTCATTGATTGCTGGTTTTTACACTTATTTATATATTTTATATTTTATTATATATTATATATATTTACGGTGTGAATCCAGCCAGTCATATTTTGGCGCCGTTGCCGGGGAGGCTGTGCACCGTTTATCGTTACGTTGATCAATTGTGTTTTAAATTGTGAATATTGTTCTTGTATTATAAAATATAAAAAAAAGTACAAAAATATTTTATTTCTTTTTGTATAATTATCAAGATTAAAAACCAAAGAAAAACCAAAAACATATAAAACACTTGTCTATAAAAAGAAAATAAAATTCTCAAATTGGTAAAATACCAAATATAATTTGTCAATCTGAGGGTATTTATCATAATAAGTTCCGGTGAACTTATTGGTTCCCAACTCGAACAAAAGATTTAAAAACTTGCCTTTTGTGTCTCTTACGACGTACGGCTCACATCGAAGGTTCAAACAAACTATAATGTGGTATAAGGAGGGTTAGGGTTGTTCACCTATGAACTTCGGGCCCAGAAAGTGAAGAATTAAGCTTCGCGCTATTCCTACTCCTCCGCTCACCTGTGCGTTTATCTTTTTGAGAGCTACCGTGAAGTAAGCAGATTATTTGGTTTAAGTTGTCTTATCTCATTGTCCGTTAAAATCAATTGTGAATTAAGCTTTGAAAAACCAAAAAAAAAAAAAAAAAAATTAGTGTAAATTTTCTTTTTATATTTCCATTTTGTGCATGCGCACTCGGTCTCAAGCCCGTATTTCAGTTCCAGAACCTACTGTCCGTCAGCCTTCTGTTGAATCATCCAATCTTGAGAAACTGGTAATCCCTCCCATAGTTACGATGGCTGTTTTAATAATCGTACTATGGCGCAATTGCTGAATGCACCCACCGAGGTTACGGAGGATGCGATAGTTATTCCGGAATATCACCGCGGATATAACTTTAAGATCAAAGCATGGTCTTTTGAGCGTGTCCAAAACTAACAATTTTTTGGAAATGATTAAATGAAGACCCACATGCTCACATCCGTTATTTCAACAGATCATTATAAGATGAAGATTCCGATACGTTACCAAATACGTCGGTTAAACTTATGATTTCCCGTTTTCTCTCGGGGAAGGGGCAGCCCAGGATTTGGCTAGAAATAAAGACCCCTCGGTCGATTGAAAACAGGCATGATCTTGTTTCGAATTTTATTAAACAGATTCTTCCCGACCTCTAAAACGACAAATCTCAGAAAATGGAATAACGAGTTTTTAGCAAATTTGATGAGCGTTTTATGAGATTGGGATAGTGTCAATGTTTTTTAAGGGGCGCACTCATCATGGGTTTTCAGAATTGCATCAACTTCTATTATTTCTATAATGCCCTAAACTCATTGATCAGATTCATTGAATTTGCTGCTGGTGGTAACTCTTAGACTATATGCTCGAGAATGTTTTAATCACGAAGAGCAAGTCTAAGGTACGTCATCATGGAAACATAATGCTGTTGTTGCTAAATTGAGTAGAAGCTCTTCAACACCATGCAGTCTCATTCTGATGTTGCTGAACTCAATAAGACCATGGTTCGGGCATTAATTCTCGATAGAAAAGAAACCAAACCCAGCTTCACGCCCCTGTAAAAGCGGTGAACAAAGATGGTAATTGTGGGGCGAGGTCATTCTTCTCAAAAAATAAAAAAAAATGTTCCAGCCTTAACGCAAACATGTACCATGTTATTATCCTAGAGTATGTGTCCCAGGCCGCTGCGGCCATATCAACCAAGCTAATTCTGGTTATCGACCTCCGATGGTCTCAAACCAATTCGACCTCTGGTTTTCCTACCGTTTCGGAAGCCTCATGCAAACAAACCAAACATTTTTATCTGAGGAAACATCTTCATTCAAAACAGAGGAAAAAAAACAATTGTCAACCTCAAAGGTAAGATTTATAGACCTCCGGTTCATCAACCTGTAGTTAATAATCCAGTAGCTCATCTAGGACCATACTCCTCAGTACACACGGTGTGTCAAAATAACAGTTTTTGAAAGATTGTACAAGCCAATGCTGCGAGTGTTGAGAAAATCTGCAAAACCAAGGTCAAAACCTGCAATCCCAAATGGCAAATTTGACTGACATGCTTTCAAAATTTGTTACTGCTAATACAGCTTCTACTTCGGATTGGAATCTCCTGTTACACTATACCAACCATAAGAAGATTTAAAAGGTATCACTACCCGAAGTGGTGTTACCATCCAAGGACCGAAAGCAGTTAATCATGACACCGAGGTGACAAAGGACACGATGCCTCCGCTAAATAACTGGAAGCACCTGACAGAGTCCTACTCCTTGTTGTTCAAAATTCAGTTCTGTAATTCCAAATCTGAGCCCAATGTTGCTCCTGTTGTCACTCCAGTTCCTAAAGCATCAATTCCATTTCCATCACGAAGAAATGATGAAAGGCGCAAGGAAAAAGCTAACGACCAAATCGAGAAATTTTATGAAATCTTTAGAGATTTAAGTTTCGAGATTAGCTTTACCGATGCCTTGATGCTCATGCCTAAATTTGCTTCAACTTTAAAACAACTTTAATTGGAAACACAAAGAATAAAATTTGAGCGAATTGCAAGAAATCCTTTGAATGAGATCTTTCAGCGGTCATCCTCAACAAGTTTCACAAAGAAACTTGGGAGACCCTGGCGATTTCTTTCTAATGCTGAATTTACGGGGATTACTTCATGCAAGCATGGCCGATACTTGGTGCGAGCAATTAATCTCATGCCTTATTCTGTATGGAAATGTCTATCTCTTCACCTGAATTGACCCCGACCGGCATGAACATTAGAAACTAGCTGATCGTTCAATTCAACTGAACAATCGGTAGCGCTGAAGCTGTCTTAGTTAATGTGCAGGAATATTCCAGTTTCCAGCTGATTCGTAGTTGTTGATTTTGAACTGACCCCACGAGTCCACTTAATTCTCGGCGTTGTTTCTTTAAAAATAGTCATGCTTTGATAGATGGTTTAGAAGATGAGAGTACCTTCGTGATTGCGACAAGGAAGCATCAACATTCTACGTGGACCAATTCAAAAATACTCAGTCTGATTACAATCCATATGCGGTTCAACAAAAATCGACGTCATCTAATATGGCTTGTGATGAGTATTCTCAAGAGGTCCTAGGATTTTCAAACGTGATCGAGAGTGGCAATCCAATACTCACATATTTTTGAGCCTTTTGTTTATGCTTCTCCCATATCTCCTCACTCCTTTCGGGGACAGTGATTTTCTTTTATTTGAAGAAGCAGATTCGTTTCTTGCTCTAGAAGATGATCCAACTTCATCTGAAGTTGATCCAACTTATCAGGATCCTGAGGGGGACATCCTGCTTCTAGAAGCAATTTTGAACAGTGAACCACCACCCCCCTCCCAAATCAAGAACAATATCTGCCTGGAGTTAGGAAAGAGCTCAAACTCTGTGAAGCTAAAACCGTTGAACCTTCCGTTGATGAACCTCCCGAGGTTGAACTCAAGGAACTGCCACCCCATCTTGAATACGCATTTTTGGAAGGCGACGATAAGTTGCCTGTCATAATTGCTAAAGACTTAAAAGATGAGGAAAAGGCAGCTCTTCTCAAGGTTCTCAAGTCCCACAAGCGAGCCATCGCTTGGAAACTCTCCGATATAAAGGGTGTTAGCCCAGAATTTTGTACTCACAAAATTCTAATGGAAGAGGACTATGAACCATCTGTGCAAAGTCAAAGAAGGGTAAACCCAAAAATCCACGACGTTATCAAGAAGGAGGTTGAAAAACTCCTTGACGCTGGATTGATTTACCCCATCTCTGACAGCCCTTGGGTGAGCCCGGTACACTGTGTACCTAAGAAAGGAGGTATGACCGTCATCACAAATGATGAGAATGAACTAATTCCTACTCGATTGGTCACGGGATGGCGAGTATGTATTGATTACAGAAAACTTAATGAAGCCACCCGGAAAGATCACTTCCCTTTACCATTCATGGACCAAATGCTCGAAAGACTAGCAGGAAACGAATACTACTGTTTCCTCGATGGCTTCTCGGGTTATTTTCAGATCCCAATTGACCCAAAAGATCAAGAAAAGACAACCTTTACATGCCCATACGGAACATTTGCCTATCGTCGCATGCCTTTTGGGCTATGCAATGCTCCTGGCACCTTCCAAAGATGTATGATGGCAATCTTCCACGATATGATTGAAAAAACGATGGAAGTATTTATGGATGACTTTTCGGTCTTTGGGGACTCTTTTTCCACGTGCCTATCCCATTTAGAAAAGATGTTGAAGCGGTGTGAAGACACAAATTTGTCTTTAAATTGGGAAAAGAGCCATTTTATGGTAAAGGAAGGCATTGTTCTCGGACATAAAATTTCTAAGTCTGGACTTGAGGTTGATAGAGCTAAAGTCGAAGTAATAGCTAAACTCCCTCATCCGACTTCTGTCAAAGGTGTCCGTAGTTTCCTTGGGCACGCCGGTTTTTACCGACGATTCATTCAGGACTTCTCAAAAATTGCCCGTCCTATGACTCATTTGCTTGAAAAAGAGACTCCGTTTGTCTTTTCTGAAGAGTGTGTCGATTCCTTTAACACACTCAAAAGAAGATTGACTGAGGCTCCGATCTTAATTGCTCCCGACTGGGACTTGCCTTTTGAACTGATGTGCGATGCTAGCGACTTCGCAATTGGGGCAGTCCTCGGGCAAAGAAAAAACAAGCATTTTCAACCTATACACTATGCTAGCAAGACTATGAACGAGGCTCAAACTCACTACACTACTACAGAAAAAGAATTACTTGCTGTGGTGTATGCCTTTGAGAAATTTCGGTCATATCTTGTTATGTCCAAAAGCATAGTGTATACTGACCACTCTGCCATCAAGTATCTCTTTGCCAAGAAGGATGCTAAGGCAAGACTCATGCGGTGGATCTTATTGCTCCAAGAATTTGACATTGATGTTCGAGACAAAAAAGGAGCTGAAAATCTTGCTGCAGATCATCTTTCAAGACTGGAAAACCCGCACCAAGATAAGTTTCGAGAACCAAGGAAATAAATGAAGCATTGTCCTCATCGAAACCCTTGGATCTATTGCTCCTTAAAGATGAAAAGTACCCCCATGGTTTGTGCCGATTTTGCAAATTACCAAGCGGGGAAATTTGTTAACAAGGGAATGACATCCCAACAAAAAAATAAATTCTTCAAGGATGTCAAGCATTATTTCTGGGATACCTTTCCTGATTAAGATCTGTGCTGATCAGGTGATAAACGATTGTTCTGGGCAAGAAGCTTTAAGGAACCTTCTCAAAGCTTGCCAACAGGTGGACCCCTACTTTGGGACACAATGGTGGCCAATTAGCACACCAGGAAAAACTTCGATTCAGGAATTCTATTGGCCCCACCATCTACAAGGATGCCCATGACTTTTGTCACCCGTAGTGCCATTTGTCAACGTCAATGGAAAAATTACGCAACGTGATGAGAGTGCCGACAAAACTCCATCCAAGTTTGCGAAATCTTTACATCTAGGGCATTGATTTTATTGGGGCCGTTCCCGTCTTCAAAGGGAACAAGTACAATACTCGTAGGCTGCTGACTAACTTGTCAAAATTGGTTGCAGCAAAGGCGCTCTCGCCCACCCAATGCTGCCCGAGTTGTCCTGTAAATTTTGAAAACCTCTTCTTTTTTTCGATTTGGTGCACCCCGAGCTATCATAAGTGATCGCGGGAACCTCACCTTTTTGCAATGACCAAATTAACAAAGGACGATACTTAAGTACGGAGTCACTCACACCGTCTCTCCACGCATATCACCCACAAACCAGTGGGCACGTTGAGGTGTCAAATCGTTGGTTATAAAAGCGTATTCGTGAGAGAACTGTGGAGAAAAATCGGGCCATTCCCTGGATCGGACAACTAGATGATGCTTTATGGGCCTATCCGCACGCTTACAAAACTACCCATCGGTGTACTCCCATATAAGGCTAGTGTAACTGAAGACATGTCAACTACCGATCGCGTTAGAGCACAAAAGCCAACTGGCTCATCAAGCATACAAATTTTTGATGTTCTAACTGCGGTGATCACCAGGAAAGTTCAACTGAATGAATCTAAATGAACTTCGTGCTCAAGCCTAACGAAAACTCTTTGGATCTATAAAGAGAAAACCAAGAGGATACACGAAGCAGAAGATCAAAAACCGAGGCGTTTTCACAGTTTGTGATCGTGTTCTCCTCTTCAAAACTTCTAGACTGAAGATTTTTCTTCTCGGTCCAATTGAAATCCGTGGTCCCGGACCATTCACCATTTTCCAAGTTTTTCCTTATGCACCGTCGAGTTATATCAAAACTCCGGGCCCGAACTTTAGAAGTGAAATTGTCATCGATAAAACATTACTTTGGAGGGGACATACCACCGAGGTTGTCCCGGATCTCTAAAACGTTCCCCATGAGACCTATAAATACAGGGGGACGGTTCAAGCGTCGGGACCCTAAACAAGCGCTTTCGTTGGGAGGCACCCCATTCTTATCAGTAATAGTAATAAATAAGTGTTTTTTGTGTGAGATCTTTCATTTTTCCATTAACCCCCACGTGGTTTTTTTGTCCATGTTTTGTGTGCTTTGTATTGTATGTCCAGGATTTCCCGGATTGTGAAGACTTTCATGCTCGTGAGTTTCACATCCTCAGCTTCATTTTGGGAATCCAGTATCCAAATCTAATCGACTAAAACGTTATCATCTTTTGGCACAACTTCATAACAGCCTTAGATGTAACGTAATACCCCTTTTGAAACACTCGAGGTACCGATGTTTCGATTCTAGTATGCGGGGGGGGGGGGGAATCTTCGATTTAATTTTTGCCTGCAGTCGTTGTTAAATCACGTAATCACCGTTTTAGAAACCACCAAATTTTTACAAAAATACCAAAAAAAGAAAAAAATTTTAAATTTTCAAAAAGAAAATAAGTGTTTTATTGTCAACATTTTTTGACTTTCCCAATGGGTAATGGAATGAGAAATAAATTTTGTGACATCGATCGGCGTGTTGAGCCCTAGCAAGTTTCCTCAACTCACCACTGGTAGCTAAGCTTTCACGAAATTCGATTGCTTTCGAATTTAATAAGTGAAGAACAAGTAAATGATAGAGTTAAATATAATTATATGTGCTGAACTAAAACCTCAAACTTCTATAGTAACTTTGGCATTTTTCCCCCTACCATTAGCTGCTAATCCACCTATTCATGAACGTACTCAATTCAGTTCAACTAAAGTCAATCGATGTTTTTAGAAAAAGCTTCAAAATTGAACCTTTGATTCTTTACAAACGAGGATATGTTCTGTTCTAAATAATCAAAAGTTTAAAAAAGCCAAGAGAAGCATGAATGAAGTATGAATGCAAAAATTCATGAATATGAAAATTTTTCCAATAAAAGCATACATTTGATTATACGGAGCAAGTAAAAGATGTGTCTTGATTATCCCACTTCCGCTAACCACGAGGTGGGGGTTTCAAAACTAAGACATTCTTACTTCTAAAGGATTTGGTTTGTTGTGATATCTCACCATAAGCGAGGTCTAGGTGAGGTTCAATAAGACACAAGATCCTTAGCCATATTAGGAAGAAAGGTGTTTTGATGTGATTTCCCACTACGCTAGCAACGGGGTGGGTTTTCAAACTAAGAACACCGGTCGTTGGTTGTGATATCTACTAGGGAGCGAGGCCTAGGTAGGTGTTCAAACTAAGCAACGCTTTCCTAAAGCTTAAAGAACTTATATTATAATGATGAAGATCTTGCAAAAAGTTCTACAGTTAAAAATCACGTTTCTATAAAATCAAAGTTACAAGGTCTTAAAAGTTGTTTGCTTTAAGTCATGATTCATCTTGAATCACGACTATGAAATAATTGATTCATGGTTGAGATGAAATGAATACACACATTTAAATCATACATCATGTTGGGGAGTTAAAAGTTCCACAAGTCTATCAGTATTGATGCTTAGCAATTAGGCTTATAATTTGACAAAATGATCTCGTTTAATTGCTTGGTTGGAACTAGTGAAAAATTCGGGTGACGATGAAATTTTATTCCGTCAGGATGTACATCCGTAGATTATTCTAAATGGTCATTTCTCATTCTATGATCCCAATGTTAATGTAATAAAGGAAGTCAAACAGGAAGTCAAGAAAAAGAAAAATCCAAATTATTAGGGATAGTTAGTGTACAAATAAAAAATGGTGAAAACGAGACTTGTCGAAGCTTTTTTGATTCTTTTAGTTTCCCTTGTCGAACGCTTTGCTACTTTTCAAAGTTATTAGTCGAGGGGGATCAAGATTCTTAGTTTTTCGTTAAATGCATTTACATCATAGCAATTGCGTGAGGACACGGCAATACCTTAGTATGGGGGATTATGGTATGTGCTTAATTACACATACCTTTTACCTTTAAAAACGAGCTAAAATAACCAAAAACGGACTTAAAATGCCAAATATATGCTTGTTTTGCTAATTGTGTTTGTGCAGGAACGGATTAACCAAGAAAAGGACGAAAAACAAAAGCCAAAATCCGACAAAACCCAGACAATCGTAATGGAAAAGACTGTGAAAGACAAAGCCAAATCAAAGCCGGAAAGTCAATCAAGTCAAAAAGTCAACAGAAAAGTCAACTGGTCAAAGTCAAAGTCAACCCAAGTCAACCCCGAGGTCAAAGTCAAAAAAAATATAAGTTCAGGGACTGAAATTGTCAATCCCTAAACTTATATATAAAGAAGAAAAGAAAAGAAAAGAAGAGAAGGGCTGATTTTGCAATTTGCTCAAAGTGACAAGTGGGGGGGCAAAACTGCCAATCCCCCTAACTTGTTCACCACAAGGACTAATATTTGCAAAGAGTTATATAACTTCTGGGGACCTAGTTTTGCCAAGTCCCCAAAAGTTATTTAACCACAATACCAATTGATGTAATGATACAAGTCAACCTAGAGGGACCATTTTTGCCAAGTACTCAAACTTATACCTGTTATACAACTCCCAACTTTCTTTTCTTCCGCTCTTTTCCCCTCCCAAACAACTCACGGGTTAGTTTAACCCACGTTTTAATAAAACCCCATGGAACCTTCACCACTCCATGGATAATTAATTTCCCCTCCCCCTCCTCCACACACCTTTCCCACAACAAAATGTGCCGAACTTGGCAATCCCACACCCCCCAAGACCTATTTCGACGGCTAAGATTGATTTTGAAGATTGAAGGGCCAAGATTAGAGGTTTAAACCTCTCACAAAACAAACACACCTGTGTTTGTGTGTCTACAAACAAGCACAACAAGAAGAAAGAGAAAAAGAAGACATAGTTGTATATTTTCGGCTATAAAAGCCTTGTAAGCCATTGTGGCAAAGAGAGAGTTTTAAGCAAGTTTTTAATTAAGTTTTTATGTCGTTTTTATTGTAGTTTAAAGTATTCTTAAGTTAAACTCTCTTATATGCATTTTGTAATTTTCCCAGTTTTTTAAATGAAAATTAAGAAGCTCTTTTTACTCAAATAAGCTCTCAATATATAAGCTCATTAGAGCTTATTCTTGTTAATAAGCTCTAATTCAGTTTAAAACTTGTTATAAGCCCTTAAAATACTGTTTTCATTTGAATTTAATTGATAAATGTTCATGAAATTCACTTTGGAGGCTATTTGGAGTAATAAGCTCCCAAGAGCTTATTGAGCTTTTAAGCTCAGGTTTAAAGAGGCTAGAGGGGCCATTAGGAACAAGGGCTTTTTAGGGCCACTCTAGCTCAGAAAAGAGTTGGCTTAGGTTCTGAAACTTCAAAAATCCAAGGTTTCATTTCTTTCTAAATTCTTACTTAGCTTAATTTTGTAGCTAAACCTTTAGCATATTTTGTCTTTCAATCTTTGTAAAACACATTATATTAGGCTTGTTATTTGGCTGTTTTAAGTTTTTATTGCATAGATTTTTGTGCTACATTAAGCTTATCCTCTCAAAACTGTCATAAAGTAGGAGTAAAAACTAGTAGAGAAACTAGCTTATTTTTTCTTAATAAGCTAGGACTTTTATTTTTAAAATAGTTTAATATAGGTCAAAATAAGTAGAAGTAGATAAAAGGTTTTTAAAGTTTTAGTTTAAAAATGGATTTTAAACCCATTTTGGTTTGACAGTTTTTAAGTAAAGGGGTGTTTGGCATAAGCCTTAAAGTGGGTCAAAACAGGTTTTGGCATGGGTTATGGCCATGAGGTTGGTTTTAGCTTAAGTTGTTAAGCTCACAATAAGCCTGTATTTTAAAAGTTTCTATTCAGTTTTTAAATTGCTTTAACAAAGGTTTTTTAAATCCATTTTTATAACTGTTGGATTTTTAAGTAACCCACAAGTGCTTCTTAGATTAAGCACTTGTGTTTTAAGTTTTAAGGTTCAAAGAGTGAGTATTAGTTGTGTCCTAAACAAGGCTGTTAAAAAGCCTTTGGTCTTTTGACTTTGGTGAGTCAAAACCACCAAGTTTCTTTTGTCACAGTTTGTAAAAATCCAAACTCCTTTTTCACTTCCAAAAATAAGCAAGTAAAAATGGTTTTCCAAAGCTCAAAATTGGTGCACAAGCCCCTTGGCTATAGCACTCAATCTGTTTGAGCTTATTTGTGCTTTTAGAGCTTATTTTGACAGCTTAAAATAAGCTGTCAAATAAGCCCTTGAGATTTGCCTTAAAGCTCCCCTGGTGCAAAGGGGGAACTTTAGGCTTATTGTTCTCAGCCTTTAAGCCAACTTAATCCCAAGCTTTTGGCTTATTTTAAGAGCCTATAAGCTCCTAGATAAGACCTCAAAGTTTCAGGCCTTAGGAAGCTTATATGCTGACTTATTTTCCAAGTCCCAAACAAGCCCTTTTGGCTGTTTTTGAAATCCCTTAGGCTTGAGGGATTGCTTAATTTTTTGATTTTTAAGCTTATTGAGCTTAACCCATAAAGCTCAAATAGAGTCCTAGTAGCTTTTAGTTTTAAGTTAGATAGTTTAGTATGCTTATTTCCTTTTTTCTAGAGCTTATTTGTCCTAAGCTATTTAAGCATTATAAAGCCTCTTTAAGCTTCATTTAAGCTTTTCTGGCTAAATAAGCTTCCCACAGCTTATTGGGCCTTAAGCCTTTAGACTTTTAAGCTTATTTAAGTTAGTTTAGCCCATCTCAGCTTAATTTAGTTCTTGCCTTAGCTTAATTCGACCTCAAGTCCAAAAGGACTTAGCATTTTTTGCCTTTAAGTCCAAATAAGCATTTCTGTCAAGTTCAAGCTTATTTTTAAGCTTATTTAGTGGTTTTCAGCAAAAGCTCTAGTTGACAAAGTTGTTAAGCCCCACGAGCTTAACAACTTTGCTTCTTTGAGTTTTCAAAAATAAAAATAAAAGGGGAAGACACTTGGTCCGGGTGAGCAAGACTCGAACCCGGGACCAAGCGATACATCCCCTTTATTACCAACACACACTACCACTGCGCCCTTGGGTCTTTTTCGTTATAGACTCAAGGGCAGTGGTATTTATACACGTTTTAGGCTAATAAGCCTAATAAGCTGTTTAGCTTATTTTCGGGGCTTATTGCTTAAGCTGTGTCGTGTTTGTCATTTTTCGTATGCTCTATAAAAGCCGTTGAGTATTTTTTAGAAGAATTTTTCCATGAATTTTTAGTAATCCGTTTAGTAATTTTTTATAATTTAATTTAGTTAAAAGTTTATTTAATTCATAAAAAAATACAAAAATTATCAAAAAAATATTTTGCTTTTTTAGAAAATAAACGTTTTACCATCTATTTAGTGGAAAAAATATCAAATTTTTCGTAGGTCAATTTTACAACATTTTTACTTTTTAAAGCACGGACCGAGTACTGTGATTTGTTTTGATCTTTTTGGGTCAAACGAACTCCGTTTTCGGTCTAGTCCCTTTCTCATTCTTCTTTTATGTTCAGTTAATTAGTGTTTAGAAGCAAAATTTATCTTCGTATGTGTATTTTTTAAAGATTTATGTTTTCCTTCGCTTCCCTCCTTCCCCTCCTTTTTCCTCCCCCCCTTTTTGTTCGGATATCGGGGCCTCGTTTTTCTAGTTTAATTTCGTAATTTCTAGGATTTTCTCTTAAACCGATTTAGTCCGTTTTATCTAATTTGACTTTTTCAACTTCCCAAACTCATATCCTGACTTCCTTCAAACCAATCTTCGACGACCGTATCGATATACCATACCAGCCTCGAATGGGGATTTACTACCCGAGGAAGCTCTAATACTATCTTCACCTCCCCTCAGGGTAATTCATGATTCTGCTTTTAGACTATTCTTACTATATATTTGATATTTTATTATATTATATATATTTTAAGGTGTAGTTTGAACGGATCAGTTGATCATAATGATCTTACTATGATTACCACAATGTATATCTATAGTATCTTCATTATTAATTCTAGGAATGAATTCCTAATTTAAACATTAAACAGAATGTTCCTTATAATATCTTTCAATTAGATTTCAATGTTGTCAAATCATCTTAAACTCATGAAAATGATTCAACTAATCACATATACAATATGATGTCCATAATGAATCCTTTAGTGGGACTTAAGGTTTCCATTCATGTCTTCAATCTCACCAAGTGAGATAAATCATTCGAGTTTTACTCAATGATATTTCATATTGTACTCGGACTTAATTCATCACATATGTATCAAACATATTATTTCAAAGTTGCATGTTTCATTTCCTAAATTTCTTACAAGAAACTTTATTTCAATCTAAGGGATAAAATCTTACTTAGATAAATAAATTGTTTCTAATATGTTCAACAACATAATTGACTTTAGAAAAGTAAAAACAAATTTACTTTCACTAGCTTTCAGATGTACTCATGAGCTATCTTATTTATAATTAAAAATCAAATCCAACAAGTGATTTATTTAACAATTAAACTTAAGATTATGCTCATTAGATGCGTGCTTTTAATCCATACTTGGATTCTAGCATTTTGTATACTTGTAAAGATTATATTTTGGATTCATAAAAGCCTCATATGATTACATATCGTCCTCGCTAGGTAATCAATCAATAAAGAGTTCTTGAAATCCAATTTTGTCATATTTCCTTCCAAGGAAACAAGTATGACAATTTAATCATCTTTATATATTTAAAGTTCGTAAATGAGAAAGTTTTAATCGTAGTAAATTTCTTGAATACGATAAACACTATGTCATTTGACGTGCAATAAATATGTATACAAAATATTATCCTTATGAGTCTTCTCTAAAAGGAAACTCATTCAAACCTCATCATCAAACCGATAGGTTAAAGATAAAACAAATTCCAAGAATATGATTATCTCCTTATTGGACAACATCTTTTCATTCATAGTCTTTGAGTCATTCATTAAATCCAAGATCTAATAATGCATCTCCTATGGTTAGCAGGTTCACCATGATCCTCTAACTCATAATCCTCACCATTGATATAAAACCATATCATGAGGTATCCTTGCGGATCTATGAATGTGAGTAACATCATTCTAAGGTTTAACATTTTCATGTTTAGCCTAAGTATTATGACATTCGCTAGTGCGTTTTAGAAGGTTTTTGTATCTTCTTCTTGAATTAATTCAAGACCTACAATACTCCCACTCGCTTTTAGCAAAGTGAGACTCCCACTCGCTTCTTGTATATTTGAGCCTATTCTCAAATATCTTAGCATGACGAGCAACAGAAACTTTGTTCTCGTGTGGGTTGTAGAAATGGTATCCCATCGTTTCCTTTGGGTATCCACCAAAATACACTTAATAGTTCTAGGCATTTGTCAATAATAATCTCCAAGAGATTTTTACCAAATTTAGAACTTCAATCAAGACACAATGAGTTTCATCTCATTTTATTACTAGAATAATGTCTTAATTAACCTTCTAGGTTGGAGTCTTATTGGGTATATCCACGACATACTCAAATATCTAACCTTGATTTCTTTAGGAGTTAAATAAGTTAAGGTCATCATGAATCAAAACAATATCAATATAGTTTGATTACCCTTGTTGGACATACCATAAAGTTGTGGTATTCCAATAAGGTTGATCTTATACTTTATGGCTTTTCCTATTATACCAACTTAAGTTAAAACGTAATGGTATCAATAGTATTACTAAGCCAATTGCATCTTCTTATAAGTCTTTGATCAAGCCAACTACTTAATTGTATGTACTAACAAGTAAACATAAACAACCAATATATTACTATTCTTTATAAGACTTTGACCAAGTCAATGTGTAACACCCCCAAATTGGGTCGCAGCGGAATATAGGTTTGGGTGGTACTTCATAGATCAATAGCACAAGATATATAAGAACGACCTTTAAAAGTGTCGTTTAAAACTGATACATTGGATTTAGCAAAATGTTTGATACAAAAGCCCGAAGCTTTACTTATTCGTTGTTAAATTATACAAAGATTCTAGTTCATAACAAATGCTTCTCCAAAATGTAATGCAACCAAATCTTTAATGCAAATGACTCCCAAAATAACGACCACCGATGTATCCCTTGCACCTCGTGCTTTATTGAAGTCCCGAGAAAAACATGCTTTAAAACGTTAACAATAATGTTGGTGAATTCATAGGTTTGTAAATTATATAAGTGTAGGACCGCAAGATTCCCCCGTGATAATACATTAAATGTAACCATCACAAAAATGTAATTACGTTTCCCTAAGCTCATGACACTGAAGCTCGACATAAATGAATTGCAATATAAATTGCCTACATTGCCCATGATGATGTTCTAACCCAGAACATCCCAAATCCGACATGGTATACGTTCGTTGGCTCGGTAGTTTCGACACCAGTGATAGCTAATCACCCGAACGGGGGCGTCACCCCCAAATAGATCTATTTATAACATTCGCGCTCACCCTCCAAGTGATTTACAGTTCATGATAGTGGGCACATTGGGTTATCGCTACTTAGGCAAACACGTAATCAGTTTAAATATGAAATGTTCACTTGCGTCCAATTATAAAACAAAGCATGTTCTCACCCTCACTAGTGAAAAGTAAGTAGAAATTTATGCATCTTTCCAATTCTTGAATGTCTACTCATTATTGCTAATGTGCTTAGATATTCAAGGAAGTGTGTTTAAGTTCTAGCCATCTCAACTATTTAATTAACTTGAAAAATTGGTATGCAATTCCTCCTTTATCCACTCACTTTACAACAAGTGTGTGTAGCGTCTCTTACTAGTTTAAGGAAACAGCTATAGACGCGAGTTCTTTAGTTATTGCCTTTTCCAGTATTGTGATGACATTTCCGTCTTCCAATCAAAACACATAAATATGTCCTTGTTTACAAGAACAAGATAGTTTTAATCTTGGATGCATAGAAGCAAGTTCTTAGTTATCCAAGTTTCTTAATCTATGATTCAAAGATTTCAAAACCTAATAGGATATTGAAAGCAATCTTGTAAAGAATAAATGAAAGTTCCAATTATCTTAACTTAAAATTTGGCATGAGTTCGATAAATTTAGATAATTCATTCATTCCTATGAAAACTCTATCATACATAAAAATATAGGAAATAGTCTTATTTTTCCAGGGGAAATGGACTTAGTTTGTCTTTCATAAGTAAGAACAAAACTCTGTTTACGGTATATGTTGCATCAATACTTTAAAGAACTTGCAAAGTTCGTTTAAAACACTTATGTAAAATTGTTTATTCTTGCGTTGTTCCGTCGCGGGTTCTCTTGCGGAAACCACTAAACCCATGCCAAGAAATAACAAGTTTACTTATATAGCCCATAATTTAGCAAAGTGTACAAATCAATATACATACAATAAGCATTTTAATCATGTACTTTTAGTTCATATTAATTTTGAAAATCAATTTTGCATAATTATAAAAAAACACCATATTTATAAAACATGCAAACCATATTTTCCAAATTTAATCATACTAAACAAGAATCAATGCATGTAATTACGCACGAATTCAACAAAAGTTTTCTCATCTTTTGCAATTAGTTAATTCACGTAAAGATCTCATGCATACCATATAGAATGCGCATTCATGTAACATATATTAAGCTTCATAACCATGGTTTACATGCACGTAAGCCATGGTTGACAATTTATTACTAGATAAAAAAGCAATAATATATATTAAATAATGTAAAACATTGACATATTTTGTTTCTTTATTTTAGGTGATATTTAAGACAATATATTTTATTAAATAATTTTCTAAATTAGATATCACATAAAAGGCAAGTAAATATTTATGTTTCCATATCTTATATGATATTTAGGGCAAATATATTTTTAATTAATCATTTTCCAAATAAGAGTTCACATAAAAGGAAAATAATATTCACATGCAACATATTTTATTTCCATATTTTATGTGATAACTAGGAGGAATATATTTCAATAAATAAATATCTAAGATATATTTTCACATAAAAGGCAAGAAATATACACCAAATATGCATTTTTGTTACATCTTTTTACCCTTTTTTTATGTAATTATAAAGCTATATGATTTTGCTCGTGATGCCAATGTTGAAAATCGTTATCTAAAATAACCTAACATTACATTTATATTATACGAGCTACGCAGCGGATATAGATTACATATATCATATATAATTAAACATAAAAACATAAACAAGTAAATATACCTTTAGCAACCAAGCTAGTGACTAATCTAAGACACTTCGAGTGCACACATGTGTGTAATAACGTGCAAAACAAACACTACTTCTAGTTACTAAAATAAATAACATCTACATGTATCCACACTACACGTCAAATGATATCACCCGAATGCTAGTTCTTGACCAACGAATAATTGAACACAAGAAAAATCGAAACTAAAAAAACCCTAAAGGGTTGTTTGTTTCATTCGACCAAGAGAAGAGGGGGATAAGAATTATGAGCTCTAGGGTCCTCCTGGGATCCTCTATTTATAGTGTTAGGATTAGGTTACATAGCTTTGGGAAAAAGCTACCTAATCTTGACACTTTTGGTCCTTCCTTTTTCTTTCACCATAACCGGCCCCAAAGTACCAAACACACCCTTGGTGTTGACTTTTTGACTTTTCTAATATTTATGGATAATTACTTTTAATTACACATTAATTAAAAAGCCTTATAGTTAATTATTCGTAAATGAACTAATTAACGAACGTTGGTATTCTATCGGGAATATTAATATATAATAATAAAAATACACTTATTATTATTTAATATAACATTAATCAAGCATTAATAATAATATAATAAATAACCTATATATTAATTATATATATACCAATAGAGTGATGTCTAAGTGTATACGTGTATGACCCCCGTAGGCTCACGTATTCTCAACCGTATAAATATCTGTATGACATGAGCACAAACCAACACTTATATCCCCCGTCACTGGTTCCTTTTACATACCAGCTACTATCCATGACAGTTGGTGAGTATTGTTAGCCTTAAAATGTAACCGACATTTACGGAATCACATTAGTTATCAATAATCGAACACACATGGACTAGATTAGACATTATTGTGTAGTTTAATTGTTTTTGTGCTATATATATCCCTACACACTTTCATGGAAGGGTGAGGCCCTTGTATAGTGTGTGTATTTTTTTTCTTTTTTCTCTCTAATAAACACACCTTTTTCCCTTTCTCTCTATACTCTCTAAACATGACTTACTCATATTTTGAGTCTCCTCAACCTCCTGAATCGTGTTTGAGTATTTTTTTTATCCATGTAACAAGTGGTTTGGCTAGATAGTTCTTTGGCAAAACTAGTTTGCAAGATAAGTTCTTAGGCGAAACTTACTTTTTGCAAGACAGTTTCACATTTTTTGGCGAAATAAATATGTTAATACAAATAAATCGTCAAAAATGTTATTTATAATATTACGATCTATCCGTTTTTTGTCAGACATTATAAAATCATCGGAAGTAGAAAATAAAGTTTATAAGTTTTAAACCAATAGTTTTCTAACTCGACTATTATCATTCTTCTCTTATCATACTCATCATTTGCATCATACATCATTACTACTTTGCATTACCAGAAAACAAAGTCTCCTAATCAAAACTTCTGATAATTTTCTACAAATCACCGTAGTCACCTTATTAATAATATAATATATTTTTAGATATAATATATATTAAATTATATATAGGTATATATACTCATATATGTATTATATACTCATATAGATAAATACGCATATTGAATATATGCATATATATGTATCTAATTAATGATATATATATATGATTATGTATATCTATATATGAGTAAATATGTATATAATATATATATATATATATATATATATATATATGTATATATATATATATATATATATATATATATATATATATATATATATATATATATATATATATATATATGCATATATGTATATATATATATATATGTATATATATGCATATATGTATCTGTTTATGTATATATAAATATATATATATAAGATTTTATGTATAATATATATATATATATATAATATAAATATATATATAAATATATATATATATATATATAAACATATATATACACACACACTACATACACACACACACTCTTTTTTTCACCAAATAAGTAAATGCTTAGAATTAAACAAAATAAACATAATAAGCTTTTATAACATATAGAACATCCCCTATAAAATAGAAATATCATTCTTGATAATAGTTACATCAAGGTGGATATCACACAAAATATTCTAAAGATATTAAGAATCTAAAATTCATGGTGTCAGGCTGCTAGTTCCATCACAGTACACTAGCTAGTTCCATTGGAAAAGGGAAACATATAGACCAGGCACAGACAACCGGATCCAGTAACCTTTGCCCTTTTGTGTCTGATATTCATTAATAGTCCATTGACAATTTGACCCCCCTTTTATCAGTTTATTCAGATTTTGTACCGTGTTGACGGTGGTGATTTTATGAGATATGTGATGATTTGAGGTTTATTGTGATTAATAATCCTTTTTTAAAGGTATTATTGTGTTATTTGTATTCTAGGTGGTTCGACCCGTGAATTTTAAAAAATGCCGAAAAACTAGTCCAATCACGTCCCGTAAATTGACCAAGTGAAGTTTTGAATGGGTTAAAGGAAAAATGTCCATGTGAATACTCTAGTTAATGGACAAGTTATTTTTAAAGTGAATAAAAAAGCTATTAACTTGGAGAAAATTTTTCAATTGAGTTTACAAATGAGGATAGAAATATGATTTTTGAACCACGAAAAGAAAACCCGACACTCCCTTGGTGCCATAGCCGGTCAAATGGCTAGAATGGGAACAAGAAGGCATGATTTTTTGCTTCCTTGTCTGCATTGGTACACATATATGCCATTCACTAGATAATCCCTTATTTTCTTTTGATTTCAAAAAAATAAAACACACACTTGTGTGTGTGTGCCTTTGATCGTCCGCCCCTAAGCCACTACAAACCACCATAAAAATTCCAACTTTGATCGAGAATGTGATATTCCGGGTTGATACGAGTGTTTGGGTGTTCATTTAAACAACGTTTGGGTTGTCCGGTTCATGTCGAAATATACATATTGAAGATTTTCTTGTAAGTTTTTCAATTAAATTTCGTTTTGTCTTTTTGGGTTTATTTTGATGCATAGATGTTAGTTGTACAAGTTTGATTTTATGGAAACTGATTTTTAAAATGCGAAACGAAAGAAAAAGGTGTGTTTGGTTCGTGTAAAAAGAAAACGAAAAAGAGAGTTTTCGTAGTTTTGATGTCGTAGTCGTGATGGTTGAAAAAATTTTTTTTAAAATATATAAATGGCTAGAATAGCTCAATTTTTTAGATAGTAGCTTGTATAGCTTATCCGGGCTTATTTTTAAGCTATTTCTTGCTATTTTTGGGCTTATATGCCACATAATCTTCCAACTATCACTAGGAAAGTGATTTTGCTTATTTTAGTGTTAATGGCGTATGTTTGTGGACTATTTATTTGAGGCTTATGGTATTAACCAATGCGATACGTAGCTTAGTAGCTTATTTTTCAAGCTTAATATACTATTTTAATCTATTGGACCTCACTGCCCAATAAGTCTAATTTAAGACGCGGTTTAATGGGAGTGGCTTAATGTGTCCGAATTATTTTATACTTATAAGTTATATACTTAATAATGTAAATGGACCTTGGTTTTTGGACTTGTGCTTAAATTTTTTGACTTATTAAAAGTCTTAATTGGACCTTTGTTGGGCCTTAAAGCCCAATAAGCGATATTTAGTAGTTATGAGAATTTTGACGGACTTTTAAAAGTGGAAATGTATTTACGAAGTGATATTGAATGATATTTTGGGGAAAAAGTGTTGGTAAGCGTTAAAGATTGAGATTTTTGAATTTGTCGAAAGTTCTGAATGTTGAGTAAAATTTGTGAAAATAAGGTTTGAAACCTTGGAAAACGTTGTATAAACGTACGGGTCATGTCAAAATTTCATAAAAAGTTTATACTTAGAAATTTTCTTAAAACATGATTTTTGATTTTAAATAATAAAAATAATTAATTAATATTTATTTATTAATAAATATTCACTAAAAGACGAAAAATATATTTTTTCTCGAAACTTCTCTAATGTATTTATTATGAGTAAACGTTTCATTTTCAACCGTATAATGATTATTTTGAAGTGTCTAAGGGTTACCGAATGGACTCGTCGAAATATATTTATAATTATTAATTATAAATATTTATTTATATTACTTATCTATTTTCTCTAAATAGTATAAGTATGTATTATCGGGGAATGAGATTGATATGATTGTGGAGTTAAGTCGTCAACCATCACACCACTAAACTGTTTTGGGTAATTGTACAACGCGTCTAAAATACTATGCATCAAACATGAAGATTTTTTTGGAATTGGATGATTAAATTAGGACATTCACTGGACTAGGCCGTGTGCGGGCATCGTTGTATTTGCTTGTGTGATTGAGATTGGGTTGCTAAAGACTTGCTTGAGGTGAGTTCTCGTAGCCCAACTTTTTACTAGTTTTTCCGTTGGGGGAAAATGATACTCAAATGTGTTTTGAAATGTTTTGAATTGATCTGTGCGAAATGTGGTTTTGTTTTGGGACAAGTTATGTGCTTATGACTGCTATGTGAATATTCTGTGTGGTACTTGCATGTGTTGTGTTTGGCATGCAAGGTTCTGTGTGGTACTTGCATGTGTTGTCTCGTGATTTGATATGCAAGTTACTGTGGGCTCGCTAATAATAGAGCTCCAGCTGGTAGCCCTTTAGGTTGCGTTAGTGTGATTTATGATTGCACTCCGTGTTTATTATTGGATGTTGAGATATGACTAGCGGGGATGCTATGTCTTGAATTGTTAGTATATATTCACTGTCATATAGCACTATTGTCCACTGTTGAAATATTGGCACAACATTTGGGTTTAAGGTCAAACCTACGAGCTCACTAACATTATTGTTGACTGTTTTATTGAGTATAATATTCAGGGAAGTGAAAGAAAGTATTTGGTGATTGTGATAGCCGATTAGAAGTATCCCCGGGTGGATTTTCGTTTGAATTCTTGTCTTGCTTTGTTGATTGACTATGGTATTGGTTGTTTTGGATTAAGTATGGATTATGGTCCCCTGTGTGGGCAGCTGAATAATTGTAAAGTATTGGGGATTTTAGTTGCGATTTTGGGACCGATCACTTGGAGTTTGTTAAGGTTGTTGGTCTCCATAAGCACTTGGAGTTTTATGGCAATGTAGTTTTTCTCTATTTTTGTATCAGAGTTATGAATTATCATTATGGTTGCCATTCTGGAGTTTTTTGCCTTTGTCGAAGGTGTGATAGATTGGTATCCAAAGCTAAAGTTATAGATAACTAGGTGGATTGGCCTAGTCTATAACCTAAGAATCCGTCACTAGTTGCGTATAGGAACCTAGTAAGTGGTGTTTTCGCTTTTTAGTTGCCTTTATGTGTTCACGTTTTAGTGCATTAGTTTATGCAACATTGAAATGGGTTTGGCTCAATAATGAATATGAATGGGAAAGATGCGAATATAAGTACGGGGGCCAACGCTAGTTATAAGCGTATCACAACACACTTCAAACTTAGTAATGTTGTTCACACAAATCGATGTTGACACCGTAGGGTGGTGTTATGTGTACATCGGTATATATATAGTGAGATATTATATAATATAAATAAATATATATAAAATAATATATATATATATATATATATATATATATATATATATATATATATATTAGTCTTCCCACTTACCTAACGTTGCCCATGTTCTCCCTCGTATAGATAATGCCGCCAAGAATGATAACCCAAAGTGTTGGCCGGCCTGCTGCCGAATCATTAGGAGGGGAACAAGGGTGAAACGGTGTTGGTAGAGGTGGAAGGGGTAGAAGACCTAAGGAAGGTAATGATGAGCGTGTTGATGATTTGAATGGTCAAGGAAATGACCAAGGTATGGGAGCTAATAAGGGTGTAGAGGGAGTCAATGGGAATGTAGAGGGAGCCAATGGGGGAGCACCCAACTTCTCGATGATCATTGCCCAACAATTGCAAAACCTCTTACCCGCCATGTTGGCTCAGGTTAGTAACCGAGGAAATGTTGGAAATCAGAATGGTAATGTGGTTAATGAGAATGTTCAGGAGAACGCTGGGAATGTGTAGTTAATGGCACCCGGGTAGGTTGTTTCATATAAGGAGTTCTTAGCTTGTAACCCCCCGGCAACATCAGGCCGTCACTACTGTAGAAAAAATATTTCTAAGGAATATGATGGTAAGGGAGGTGCTGTAGTTCTTAATCGTTGGATTGAGAAAATGGAGTCTGTGCATGATATGAGTGGTTGTAGTGTTGACCAAAAAGTAAAATACACTGCTGGTTCATTTGTGGGTAAGGCTTTAACGTGGTGGAACTCTCATATCCGCGCGCTAAGCCAAGAAGTTGCTATTAGTATGTCATGGAATGACTTTAAGTTTATGATGATACAAGAATTTTGTCCTAGTCATGAGATGCAAAAGTTAGAATCTGAGTTTGTAATCACTCCATGGTCGGGCTGTGCCAAACTGCTGCTATACGGATAGGTTTCATGAATTAGCTAGGTTAGTTCCGCATTTGGTAACTCGTAAGAGTAGGATGATTAAGAGGTATGTATATAGCCTTGCTCCACAGATCTGTGGGATGGTGGCAGCAACAGAGCCAAAGACTATACATAAGGCTGTGCAGATTTCTGGTGCACTGACCGAGAGCTGTGAGAAATGGATCAAATTAAGAAAGTTAAGAAAGAGGAAGTGTGGGGTAACCTAGCAGGAAGGAGTGTGAAGGGATGAGTAATAAGAGGACTAGGGACTGTGAATGCTTTTCTACTACTAAACCCTTAATGACAGAAGATACGGGTACTTGGCCCAAGTGTAACCATCTACAACACCCTTCCACCACCCGGTTGGTTTTGTCCACACATGTTACAACTAAAATCGCCCGGGTCATTTGGAAAGGGTTTGTAGAAGTGTGCCAAGAACCCTGCCAATGCTAGAAACCCAACTATTAGGGCATGTTATGAGTGTGGTAGTACCGACCATGTCAGGCCAGCTTTCCCTAGGTGGAATAGACCACAAGGACCGGGAGAAAAATGTCCAAATCAAGTTACTGCTAATAACAGGGGTCAGGGTCGTGGAAACCAAGGGAACCAGGCTAGGGGTAGGGCATTCATGTTAGAGCAGAGGAGAAGACTCGCATGACCGAACATGTGGACAGGTACGTTTACTTTGAACAATCATTTAGTCCATCTACCTTATTTAAATCTGGTGCTGATTATATTTTTGTTTCCACTACTTTCATACCTCTGTTAGGCTTAGAGCCCAACGACTTAGGTTTTAGATATGAGATTAAGATAGCTAGCGGGCAGCTAGTAGAGATTGATAAGGTTATTAAGGGTTGCAAACTAGATATCGAGTCATGTCTTTGACATCGACTTGATACCTTTGACATAGAGTTTATTGATGTTGATTATAGGTATGGACGGTTGGTCCTAATTATAAAGCTGAAATAATTTACCATGAGAAGGTAGTGAGGATACCACTTATAGGATGGCAAGGTGCTTAGATTATTAGGAGAAAGACCTGAAGAGAAAGCGAGACTCTTGATGAGTGGATAATGCTTACAGAAAGGAAACAAGAAGAGATTGTTGTGGTTAGAGATTTTTCTAAGGTATTCCGGATGAACCTTCTGGATTACCGCCTACTCGGGAAATTGAGTTTCGAATTGAGTTAATCCCTAAAGCAATGCCGGTAGCAAAGTCTCCCTATCGTTTGGCACCTTCTGAATTGGAGGAGTTGTTTGGACAACTCAAGGAACTCCAAGAAAAAGGTTTCATTCGACCAAGTTCGTCGCCATGGGGAGCGTCGGTATTGTTTGTTAAGAAAAAGGATGGTTCTTTTAGGATGTGTATTTGATTTATAGAGTTGACCAAAGTGACTGTTAAGACTCGTTATCCCACTTCCTAATATTGATGATCTAATTGATCAACTGTAAGGGTCGCATTTTTTCTCGAAGATAGATCTTAGGTCTCGATACCATCAACCGAGAGTGCATGAGGATGACATTTCAAAGACCGCGTTTAGAACCCGTTATGGACATTTCGAGTTCACTGTAATGCCCTTTGGCTTGACTAACGCACCGCAAGTTTAATGGAATTTAATGAATAGAGTTTGTAGGCCGTATATTGATAAGTTTGTGATAGTGTTTATAGACGATATCTTAATCTACTCTAAGGTGCTGTTTGTTTATTAAGAGGCTCTGAATCTGAATATTCGATAGAAAAGTCTGAATCTGATTCCCATCTTAATCTAAATAGGTGGTTGAGAAGTCTGAATCTGAATGAAATAAAAACTGTTTGTTTTGGTAAAATGTATAGAGTGCTTAAATCATAGGTTTTTAAAAATTTAAATATAAAACGATTGCATTCGCACAAAAAATAAATTTTATTAAATAAAAAAAACAAATTTTATAATATAATCAATTTAAAGTTAAAAGTATTTAAAAAAACATGCAATCTTATGTTTATTCGACAAAAATAAACGTGTTAGAGTTTAAATTAAACTTTTAAAACGATTAACGAAATGAGTCGCGTTAGAATTAAGATGTATGAGTCCAAAACTGTACTCTTCAATTTGAACAAAATATAAATTGACACATATCACCTTATACATTCTTTATATAACAAACATATACAATCATTCTATTTAATACTTGTAATACAAAAGATAAAAGTGAAACAAGAAAAAAAAAATGAAAAAATGAAAAAAAACATTAAAAAAATAACAGCAAAGTAGAAAAAGAAAAAAATGATATTTAGAGGTGTTAAGACACCCCTTCCACATCTAGTTCAGTAAGAGGTTTATGCCTCTTACTGCCTCTTAATGGCCAGAAAAAAACAAACGCTCTTAACAGTGTTTGTCCCTCTGAATGACATAAAACACCTAACGAGTCATAATGACCCAAATGTCTGACCATGACTGAATGAGTCAGATTAAGATGCTGTTAAGAGGCATTTCTAAAAAAATAAACACCACCTAAGACTCAAGAGGAGCATGTAGAACACTTAAGGTTAGTCTTGAAACTGCTCAAAAAGGATAAAATTGTATGCTAAGTTTTTCTAAGTGTGAATTTTGACTAAGAGAAGTGCAGTTTCTTGGGCACGTGATAAATGGTAATGGGATTCATGTAGACCCTAATAAGATTGAAGCTGTTAAGAATTGGAAAGCCCCTAGAAATCCGACTGAGGTTCGTTCGTTCTTAAGATTGGCTGGGTATTACCGTAGGTTCATTGAGAACTTTTCTAAGATAACTAAGTCTCTTACTATCTTGACTCAGAAAAGTAAGACTTTCGAGTGGGGTGAGGAACATGAATTAGCATTTCAGACCTTGAAGGATAAGTTATGTAGTGCGCCTGTTCTAGCTCTCCCCGATGGACCGGAAGACTTTGGTAATTGTGACGCAATCCCAGGATAGGACTAGGCTGTTGTTAATGCAAAGAGGAAAAGAGATAGCCTATTGCATCTAGCAATTGAAAATCATGAGGAGAATTATCTACCCATGTTTAGAGATTGGGTGCGTCGAGAATTTGCACTAAGATCTAAAGACATTATATTATGGGATCAAGAGTGCCAACTATATTGTCCATAATGAGTCCTCAGCATATCTGTAGTCAGAAAAGAATTGAATATGCGATATCGTTGTTTGGAAAGATGTTTGATTTAGTGATTATACTGTTAAATCCGCTACTATCCGGTAAGGAAAATTGGTGCTGATGCCCTAATTAGAATAAAAGAGTAAAGCCTAAGAGAGTTAGAGCTATGAATATGATCTTTCAGTCGAGTATCAAGGATAGGAAACTGGCGCTTAAAATAAGGTTGTAGATTGATTTTTGCTGTATTACAAAAAGGTTGGATGAGATGATAGAACCGAGAAGTGATGGAACCTGTTGTACTACCTGGATCGAATATGGTACCTTAAAAGGGTAGTTAAGAACCCTGATAATGGATGAAGCGCCGATAAGTCAAAAGTACGTATACACCCCAGGTGCTATAAGATTTATAAGATTTGAGAGATAGGTATTGGTGTCCTTGAATGAAAAAGGATAATAGCTGAGTATGTTAGTAAGTGTTTGACTTGTTTGAAGGTTAAGGCTGAGCATCAAAGGCTATCTGGCTTGCTCTAGCAACCTGAGATTCCCATATGAAAATGGGAAGGGATAGCTATGGATTTTGTGACTAAGTTACATAGGACTAGTAGTGGGCATGACACAATCTGGGTCATTGTGGACCGATTGACTAAGTCTGCTAAATTCTACTATGCGTGAGGATTATAAGATGGAAAGTTTGGCTAGATTGTATTTGAATGAGATAGTTTCTAGACATGGTGTGCCGATCTCAATTATATCGGATCGTGATAGTTGTTTCACCTCAAGGTTTTGGCAGTCAATGCAAGAGGCATTAGGGACTCGTTTAGACATGAGTACGGCTTATCACCCTCAGACCAATGGAGTGAGTGTATTATTCAGACTTTGGAAGACATGCTTAGAGCGTGCGTCCTAGACTTCAGGGAAGATTGGGATGTTCATCTTCCAATTGGTTGAGTGCATTATAAGTTAGATACCGCATAACATATAGTGTTCTTAATCATTGTTTCTCATGTAGTTTGTGTGAATCTATTCATATTATTTACAACCCTTAACAAGGTAGTAAGATCTATATTTAAAGGGATCCACAAAAAGACCACTGAGAAGATCTCGCAGATTAAGGATAGACTTAAGGTTGCGCGTGATCGTCAGAAAAGTTATGCTGATAGGAGGAGGAAGCCTCTAAAGTTTAGTGTAGGAGACTATGTCTTACTCAAAGTGTTGCCTTGGAAAGGTGTGGTACGCTTTGGGAAGAAAGGGAAGTTAGCACCTAGGTTTGTTAGACCATTTGAGATTCTTGAGAAAATAGGTCCTGTGACCTATCGATTAGATTTGCCGGTGGAATTGAATGGTGTTCGTGACACGTTCCACGTGTCGAACCTTAAGAAGTGTTTGGCTGATCCAACACTGCAAGTGCCTTTGGATGAGATTCGAGTTGATGCTAAGTTGAATTTTGTGGAAGAGCATGTGGAAATCTTGAAAAGAGAGTTTAAGAAGTTGAAGCGTAGTAGGATTGCCATCGTCAAGGTTCGGTGGAATTCGAAACGTGGCCCTGAATTCACATGGGAACGTGAAGATCAGATGAAATTAAATACCCGCATTTGTTTAGTAATGTTAGTAGTCTAATTTCGGGGACGAAATTCTTTTAAGGGGGGTAGAATGTAACCTTTGCCCTTTTTATGTTCTGAATATTTCATTAATAGTCCTTTGACTATTTGACTTTTGTCAGTTTATTCAGATTTTGTACCGTGTTGACGGTGGTGATTTTTATGAGATATGTGATGATTTGAGGTTTATTGTGATTAATAATCCCTTTTGGAAGGTATTATTGTGTTATGTGTAATCCGGGTGGTTTGACCCGTAAATTTTAAGAAATGCTGAAAAACGAGTCTGACGCGTTCGTTAATGTCCAAATAAGTTTTGAAGGGTATAAAGTGAAAATATGTCGTGTAAATACTCTAGGTTAATGAAAAAGTATTTTTAAAGTGAATAAAAATGCTATTTAACTTTGGGGTAAATTTTACGGTTGAGTTTTACGAGTATTTAAGTGATCCCGACACGAAAAGAAAGGTTGGGACTCCCTTGAATCCCATGGCCGGTCATAGCAAGAAAAGAGAGACAAGGAGGCTTAATTTTAGCTCCTTTGTCTAAACTTGTACACATAGGATGCCATTTTTCCCAAAAATCCTTATCATTTCATTTTCAAAAAAAACACACTTAAGAGTGTGTGTGTGTGTGTGTGTGTTTGTCCGAACTTACAACAACACAAACACATAAATTTTTGAAGTTTGATCAAGAAAACATGAAGACATAAATATTTGGGGTTGATTCTAGTGTTTGGTTATTCATTTAAACAACGTTTGGGTTGTCCGGTTCGTGTCGAAATCTACAAATTTGAAGATTTTCTTGTAAGTTTTCAAATTTAAATTTCGTTTGTCCTTTTGGGTTTATTTTGATGCATAGATGTTAGTTGTACAAGTTGATCGTTGTGAAAATTAATTTTTGAAAGCGAAATGAATAAAATAGGGTGGTGTTTGGTTCGTGAATAGTATAAAGGAAAAATAGGGTTTTTGTAGTTTTGAGTTAGTGGTTCGTGATTGGTTGACATAAATTTGATGCTTAGAATGCTTTATTTTGATAGTAGCTTGTATGGCTTATTCAAGCTTATTTTAAGATTATTTCCTTGGCTTTTATGTAGGAATAAATGCACGTGTAGATCAAAAAAATCACTAAAGAAATGTGATTTTTTGATTATTTTGTGTTATGGCGTATGTTGTGGACTATTTTTGAGGCTTATGGTAGTAACCAAAAGCGATACGTAGCTTAATAGCTTGTTTTAAAGCTTAATATACGTATTTTGGAGTTTATGGACTCACGACCCAATAAGTCTATTTAAGCCGCGATTTAATGGGAGAGCTTATTGTGGTCCAGATTATTTCTACATATAAATATATACTTATATATGTAAATGGACCTGGCTTTTGGGAACTTAAAGTTTTTTGGAACTCTTATATATGTCCTAATAGACACTTGTTGGGAATAAGCGATATGTAGTAGTTATGGAATGTATTTACGAAGTGATATTGAATGATATTTTGGGAAAAACGTGTTGGTAAGCGTTAACGATGGAGATTTTGGAATTTTGTCGAAAAGTGTCGAATTTGTGAAAAATATTGAAAATAAGGTTTGAAACCTTGGAAAACGTTGTATAAACGTACGAGTCATGTCTTTAGTTGTCGAAATTTTTGTAAAAAGTTTTATACTTAGGATATTTCTTAAAACATGATTTTTTGATTTTAAATAATAAAATAACTATTTAATTATTTTATTTTATTTATTTTAATAAATTCAATAAAAGACGAAAAATACCATTTTTCTCCAAAATTCCTTCAAGTGATTATTACGTAGTAAAAGTTGACAGTTTCAACCTTATAATGATTATTTTGAAGTTCTTAGTATACCGAATGGTCTTGTCGAGATATATTTTTAAATTAATAATTATTAAATATTTATTATATATACTTATCTATTTAGTCTTGTCGAGATATACTGTATAATTAATAATTTAAAAAATATTATTATATTACTTATCTATTTACGCTAAAATAGTTTATGTATGTATTATCGTGGGAATTGATTGTTGAATTGATTGTGGAGTTAAGTCGTCAACCATCACACCACTAAATTATTTTGGGTAATTGTACAACGCGTCTAAACTCTATGCATCAAACGTAAAGATTGTTTTGGAATTGGATGATTAAATTGGGACATTAACTGGCTGGGTGTAGTCGCGGGCGTCGTTGCATTTGCTTGTGTGATTGAGATTTGGTTGCTAAAGACTTGCTTGAGGTGAGTTCTCGTAGCCCCACTTTTTACTGGTTTTTCCGTTGGGGGAAAATGATACTCAAATGTGTTTTATAATGTTTTGAATTGATCTGTGCGAAATGTGGTTTTGTTTTTAGGACTAGTTATGTGCTTATGATTACTATGTGAATATTATGTGATGCATGATTGTTTGGATCGGATGGGTACACCTACCCAGTGTTTGTGAGATTATATGTCGGACTATGGTACAGCCTAGCACAGTTATTTTGTGATTATTGAGCGAAATGGGTACACTACCCAGGTTTGTGTGTGGTCCTGCCCTAATTTTAGTGCTCCAGCTGGTAGGCCCTTTAGGTGCGTAAGTGACATATGGTTAATGATTAGCGGTGATGCTAAGGTTGTTTGCATATATTCACTTTCATATAACACTATTGTCCACTGTTGAAATATTGGCACAACTTTTGGGTTTAAGGTCAAACCTACGAGCTCACCAACATTATTGTTGACGTTTTCGAGTATCATTTTCAAGTGAAGTGAAAGAAGAGTAGTTTGGGGTTTGATAGCAGGCTTAGAAGTATCCTGTGTGGAATTTCGTTTGAAGTCTTGCTTGCTAGTTGTTTGATTCTAGTATTTGGATGTTTTGGATTAAGTTTGGATTATGGTCCCCTGTGTGGGCATATGAATAGTTGTAAGAGATTGTGTATTTTAGTTACGATTTGGGACATCACTCGAGGTTGTTCGAGGTTGATGGTCTTCATAGCACTTGGAGTTTATGCAATGTATTTTTCTCTATTTTGTATCTTGTGTTATGATTGATCATTATGTTGCATCCTCGAGTTTTCGCCTTTGTCGGGGTGTGACAGATTGGTAATCAGAGCCAAGGTTATAACAAACTAGGTGGATTGGCCTAGACTATAACCTAAGATCCGTCGTCTAGTTACGTATAGGATCTATGTGCGCGGTGTTCCACTTTTGTGTGCCTTTGTGTGTTCGCGGTTTAGTGCCTTAGTTATGTCAGTCATTGAAATGGGTGGGCTCAATATTGAATATGAATGGGAAAGGATGCGATTATAAGTACGGTGGCCAACGTAGTTATAAGCGTATCATAATCTCACTCTTCTTACGTAATGTTGTGAACACAATCGATGTTGACCACGTTGTTTTTTTAGGGTGGTGTTTATGTGTTTACTCAGGATATATAGTCGGGTATTCTAATATATTATATTAGTCTTTCTACTTACCTAATGTTGCCAATGTTCTCCCTCGTATAGATAATGCGCAAGGAATGAGGACCGAGTTCTGTTGCTTTCCTTATTCTAAGTGCTGGCTTGAATGCTGCCGAATCATTTGGAGGGGAACAGAGTGAACGGGTTGTAGAGGTAGAGGGGTAGATGACCTAGGAGGTAAATGATGAGTAGTGTTAAGGATTTGAATGGTCAAGGAAAATGACAGGGTTGGAGCTATGGGGGTTGTTAGAGGGGAGTCAATGGGATATAGAGGGAGCCATGGGGGATGCACCCGACTTCTCTACGATCATTGCCACAGCTATTGCAGATCCTCATCCTTACCCACCATGCAAGCTAGGTTAGTAACAGTGGAAAGGTTGGAAATTATAATGGTAACTGTGGTTAATGAGAACGTTCAGGAGATCGGGGGGATGTGTAGGTAAATGGCAATCGGGTAGGTTATTATATAAGGAGTTCTGTAGCTTGTAACCCTAAGGATATATGATGTTAAGGAGAGGTGTTGTAGTTCTACTCGGTGGATTGAGAAAATGGTGAAGTTACAGGATTGAGTGGTTTTAGTAATGTCCCAACAAGTGGATATTCACTGCTCCTGGCTTCATTTGTGGGTAAGGCTTATAGTGGTGGAACTCTCAGATCCGCAAGCTAAGCTGGGAAGTTGCTGTTAGTATGTCATGAAATGACTTTAAGTTTATGATGATACAAGAGTTTTGTCCTAGTCATGAGATGCAAAAGTTAGAATCTGAGTTGTGGAATCACGCCATGGTCGGGGCTGCCCATGCTGCGTATACTGATAGGTTTCATGAGTTGGCGAGGTTAGGTCTCACTGGTAACTCCTAAGAGTAAGATGATTGAAAGGTATGTGTATGGCTTTGCTCTACAAATCCGTGAGATGGTGGCAGTAACGAAGCCAAAGACTATACAAAAGGCTATGCAAATTTCTGGTGCACTTGTCGATAAGGCTGTGAGAAATGGATCAATTAAGAAAGTTGAGAAAAAAGGAAATGTGGGTGAAACTAGCAAGGATACAAATGGTAGGGATGACAATAAGAGGACTAGGACTGGGAATGTTTTTGCTACTACTGTAAACCCTGTAGGAAGAGATAATATGGGTACTTGGTCCAAGTGTACCACCTGCAACTCTTACCATGCACCCGGAGGGCCTTGTCGCACATGCTTCAACTATAACCGCTCGGGTCATTTGGCAAAGGATTGTAGAGGTGTGCCAAGGAATGTGAATCATGTCAATGCTAGAAACCCAACTGTTAGAGCATGTTATGAGTGTGGTAGTACCGACTATGTCAGGTCAGCTTGCCCTAGATTGAATAGAGCACAAGAACCGGAAGGAAATCGTCCAAATTAAGTTGTTGCTAATAACGGGGGTCAGGGTCGTGGAAACCAAGGGAACCAGGCTAGGGGTAGGGCATTCATGTTGGGAGCAGAGGAAGCTCGCCAGGATCCGAACATTATGACGGGCACGTTTAATTTGAACAATCATTTTGCCACTACCTTATTTGACTCTGTGACGGACTATATTTTTGTTTCCATACCTTCTTACCTTCTGTTTGCTTGAGCCCAACGAATTAGGTTTCAAATATGAGATTGAGATAGCTAGCAGGCAGCTAGTAGAGATTGATAAGGTTATTAAGGGTTGCAAACTGGAAATCGAGGATCATGTCTTTGACATCGACTAGATACCTTTTGGACATGGGAGTTTTGATGTGATTATAGGTATGGACTGGTTGTCTAATTATAAAGCTAAAATAATTTGCCATGAGAAGGTAGTGAGGATACCTCTAAGGATGGTAGGTGCTTTAGGGAGGTGTAGGAGACGAGACGGATGAGAAAGCGGATTGTTGATGAGTGCTAAGGCTTTGTGATAAGAAAGAAACAAAAAGAGGTTGTTGTGGTTAGTGATTTTCCTGAGGTATTCCGGATGATCTATCTGGATTACGCTATCGGAAATTGAGTTTTCAGATTGAGTTAACCCTGAGCAACGCGTGTTGCAAAGATTCTTATTGTTTGGTACTTCTGAATTGGAGGATGTTGTCACAGACAATCTAAAGGAAATCTAAGACAAAGGTTTATTCGACATGTTTGTCACCTCTTAGGGAGTGACTGGTGTTTGTCGGTTAAGAAAAAGGATGGTTCTTTTAGGATGTGCATTGATTATAGAGAATTGAACAAGTTGACCGTTAAGAATCGTTATTCGCTTCCTAGAATTGATGATCTATTTGATCAACTGCAAGGGTCGCAGTTTTTCTCGAAGATAGATCTTAGGTCTGGATACCATCAGCTGAGAGTGCACAGGGATGACCATAACCAATGACTACGTTTAGAAACTCGTTAATGGGACATTTTTGAGTTTTCACTGTAATGCCCTTGTTGGGTCTGACTAATGCACCAGCAATATTTATGGATTTGATGAATAGAGTTTGTAGGCCGTATCTTGATAAGTTTGTGATAGTGTTTATAGACGATATCTTAATCTACTCTAAGACTCAAGAGGAGCATGTAGAACATTTAAGGTTAGTCTTGGAACTGCTCAAAAAGGAGAAACTGTATGCTAAGTTTTCTAAGTGTGAATTCTGGCTAAGAGAAGTGCAGTTTCTTGGGCATGTGATAAATGGTAATGGAATTCATGTGGACCCTAGTAAGATTGAAGCTGTTAAGAATTGGAAAGCCCCTAGAACTCCAACTGAGGTTCGTTCATTCTTAGGATTGGCTGGGTATTACCGTAGGTTCATTGAGAACTTCTCTAAGATAGCTAAGTCTCTTACTATCTTGACTCAGAAGAGTAAGACTTTCGATTGGGGTGAGGAACATGAATTGGCATTTCAAACCTTGAAGGATAAGTTGTGTAATGCGCCTGTTCTAGCTCTCCCCGATAGACCGGAAGACTTTGTGGTATATTGTGATGTGTCCGGGATAGGACTAGGCTGTGTGTTAATGCAAAGAGGTAAAGTAATAGCCTATGCGTTTAGACAGTTGAAAATTCATGAGAAGAATTATACTACCCATGATTTAGAGTTGGATGCGGTTGTGTTTGCACTTAAGATCGTAAAAAATGTGTGTATAAAAAAGTGTAAAAAAATGTCTATAAAACGTGTATAGTTTTTAAAAATAAGTAGAAAATATATTTTTTTAACAAAATCATATAAAGGACTAACGATGCAATAATAAAATATCGATCTTTAAAAATGTAACCGAAAAACCTGTTAATTGTCTAACGTTGCAACAACAAAAAAGATCGATACCTTAAATTGAGAAGAAAAAAAAATAAGTATCTTTAATTAACATTGAACCTAAAATAAATACATTTTGATGCGATTCGCCCTAAATAAAACAACTAGCTGCATGAAAGAAAAGTATGAGGATGTCACATTGCCACCTATGAGTATTTAATAATTGAGTTCTTGGTGTCACGACTCCATTAACTTAAAGTTAAAGCGATGCTTCGAATCGTACTGCAATAATCTTATGTGATTTTGTTTCTTTGTTTATTCATCTTATCATTGTATTTTATATTTTTATTAGCTCGACATTCGTACTTTGATCGGGGTATATATGTTCTAACGTAAACAAGTTTTTCAATTTACATATTGAAGGCTTCATTTACGTTCGCATTTAATAATAAAGCTTGGTTTACAGGCTCAAATTTGTTATACTCCGTATCTGTTAAATAACAATACATAACCTTAGCATGAAAGATAATTTACGATTTAAGTTTATTTTGATACCAAACTTTATTTGGATACTAAATAATTAATCATCACCCTCCATTTTCATTTTGATCAAATGAATGAGATTAAACTCAAAAACAAATTTTAATTTTTTTTTTTCAAATTTTAATATCTTTTAAATCGTTAATCGTTAAACGAAAAAAATATACCATCACGACGAACATTTAATTATCTTTCTATAGATATACACTTTGATATACTTTCGATAATTTTTTTTTCGTTTGTTTCACGTTTTTCACTTTTTTTCGTTTGTACGTTTTTTCGTGTTTTTTTCTTATTTTCTTCATAGTTAAAACTTGCATGAGAAATTACATGTGATTAAATACTAATTTGAATATTATAATAAAGTCAAATATTATATTAGTGTTAAATCACATATGATATTAGTGTTAAATCACATATAATATATAATTCTAATAAAATCATATGTAATTCTTTTTGGGTAACCATGGTTTTTGACCTTTTGACCGACTAATCCACGGGGTTTGAACTCACCGCCACACATACTCAGACCAGGTAAAGCCCTCCATTTTCAGAAGGTTGGCGTGGCCACTTCAAGGTTGTTTGCACCTAGCAGGAATTGAACTTGAGACCTCACACATTTTAGAGTGATAGTCACACCTTTCTTTGTTATTAGGCCACCCTTGCGTGGTTATCACAAATAATTCGATATTAGTATTAAATCACATATGATATTATTGTTAAATCACGTGTGATTTTAAACGAATATTCAAATTAATGTTTAATCAAATGTGATTTCTTAATGCAAGTTTCAACAACGAAAATAAATCGTGAAAAAACAGAAAAAGAAGTGAAAAAAACGGAAAAAAAGTTTGTCGGAAGTATATCAAAATACCCGTGTATATAAAGATAATTAAATGGCTGGTGCACGATATAATTTGTTTTGTCTAACGATTAACGATTTATGAGATATTAAATTATAAAAAATAAAATCAATTACAAATACATTCCAAATGCATAAGGGGTTTACATTTTCATACTCAAAGTAGTCATTTTTACCAATTTGGCCTAGTTGGTGCGCAAATGACGATATGGTGCGCTATTTGGATGTTTTGTGCACCAAATAATTAATACTCCATTAATCCCCATTCACCCATATACCTACCCTCTTTCACTATCACCCCACCCACTCATTTACTATTACTACGTGGCAACATCTTATTGGCTTATAAATTAAATATGGTGCTCAAAGAATTCTTGGTATGTCAAATTTAAAATATGGTGCGCTAAATTCACATTTTGCGCACCAAAATTGACGTGGCAACATCTTATTGGCTTATAAATTAAATATGGTGCTCCAACACAATTTATTTTGTATTTGGTGCGCTAATATGTACTTTGGTGCGCAAAATATGTTGAATGCGCACCAAAATGGCCAAAATCTCAAATACGGGTTGAATACATCCTTTTACGTAAAAACACTAAAAAATACGACCATTTAATTAATTTCCTCTAAAAAATAGGTGAAATAATATAATGTTTTTAATCTAAGTGATTGATTTTTTAAATGGATGGTAAAAATGAGTTCTTATATTCAAATAATTATTAGTATTTAAAATAACTCTACTCGTAATTACATGTTTTTTTAAACGACCGATTACGATATAAAAAAGAGTAAATTGCATAAATCGTCTTTTAAGTTTGGTCAAATTGCATGTTTCGTCCCAAACGTTACCAAAGTGCAAGGATAGTCCCTGTGGGGAAACCTTTGGTGCAAGTATCGTCCCTGCGGGGACGATACTTGCAACAAATGTTTCACCAAATGTTTCTCCATAGGGACGATACTTGCACCAAAGGTTTCCTCAGAGGGACGATCTTTGCACTTTCGTAACGTTTGGAACGAAACATGCAATTTGGCCAAACTTTAGGGACGATTTATGCAATTTACTCTATAAAAAAATAAAACTAGCAATGGTAAGGAAACTCGAATTCAAATATTTTTGCATAAACATCTTAGGATAACTACTATTGAGTTTGAGTCTCGAAATTGCTAAGATATAACAGTGTTAGACCATGGATATTAAAGAAATAAACACTCGTCTTTTTCTCGGGTGATTTGTGTTAGGGTATATCGCACCTGCATACACCTCTGTACGGTATATAGCTTCTGCACACACCGCTCGAACAAACAAAGTATACAAACAAGGCTTACGGAAAGTAATTGCAGAATGTAAATCGACGCAATATAACGTGGTATCCACGACTGGGATAGTCGTAACAGTCCACGGTATCAAACCAGAGAGATATTATTAAGCTCTGAGCTAAACTGCTCAGGCTCGTGCCAAACTGCACGATCGTGCCAAATTACACGACCCGTGCTAAACTGCACGGGGTACAAAACACACACACCCAGATTCAAGTTTACAATTACAATGAGAGGGGTATTTATAAGTGTGAAACCCATCTTCAGTTTACTTATCTTACCGATATGGGATTGGGTTTGCACCTGATTGTAGAAATTTACACTGTATATATATATAATATATAATAGAATATAAAATATATATGTAAGTCTAAAAATCAACAAGAGCAATGATACCGAGAAGTAGTATAGAGTGTTCCCGGGTCGTTTATCCCCAACGAGGCTGTACCAGCTTGGCGCAATGTTAGACCACGTAAGTATATCTAACAACTATCAATATAAAGACTTATTTTAAATTACAAGAGATTAACATTTTTGTATTGCAGGTTTGACTCGAAACGATGATCATATAAATATGTCAACATATCTGACCCTTTGCGTCATGCTTTCATCGGTAACTGTTGTTGACACTAATGGTAATCCGGTACAACATACTCAGTTACCTACCGAAAGTAATCCTTCATGTCCAACAACAAATGTTGTACATAGTTTATATCACTTAACTTTAACATGTGACATGTCGACATCAGCAACCAATCAACAGAGTGATACTAATGTACCTATGAGTATCCATCGAATGGTACGTCAGAATCATAAGCATATTTACCCTCTATTTTCGTTCCTTTTCCTTTTATATTGTCATGTCTAAATTAGTCATACAAAACATTTTTACTAATATTGGTCCCATTGCAGGTAGGATCAGAGAGTATTTTGATTTTGGGGATGCCACATACACATGTTCACATTGTCAAGCCAAATATTGGTACGGTGCGAAAGGAACAGTGTTAGACAGGGGCTTCACCCAAAATCTAATATTCGAAATTCTCCACGTTGGCTGGTTGTGTGTTGTTTAGTAAAGGGGGGAAAAGGTGCAATTTTCCTTCTTTCTGGCATGATGCTCCCAATTACTACAACAATTGATGGGGATTATAATGGAAGAGAAACTTTCTAAGGGTTTTGTTTCCAAAAAAAAAAAAGGTTTTTAATGCATTGTTATCTTTTTACGTCCAAAACGGGGAAAGGGGGGGGAAAAAATAAAACCCAAAGGAAAATAAATGACGGGGAAGGATGTAACCCACCTTACCCCTTTTTTGGTGTTCTGAATATTTACATTTTTAGTCCTTTGGATCTATTTGACGTTTTGGTCTGTTTATTCAAGATTTTGTAACGTGTTGACGGTGATGATTTTATGAGAATTATGGTAATTTATGGTTATTTGTAAATAATATTCTTCTTTTAGAGGATGTTATTATGTTATTTGTATCCGGGTTTGTTTGACCTATGTCGAATATTTGAAGAAATGCCAAAAATCAAGGAGTCCCGATACGTACCGTTAAGAGTCCAAATGAAGGGTTTTGAAAGTGTTTAAAGTGTAACATATGTCGTCGCACAATTACTCTAGAGAGTAAAACGAGAAAAAAAAGTATTTTTAAGGTGAATAAAAATACTAATCAACTTTGGAGAAAATTTTACGACCAAGTTTTACGAGTATTTAAGTGATCCCGACACGAAAAGAAAGACCTGATACCCTATAGGATCCCATGGCCGGTCAAGATGGTCAAGAGGGACAAGGAGGCATCATTTTAGCAACTTTGTCTAGAAATTGTACATTTATATTCCCACCACTAGACTTTTCCATTCATTCTCATTTTTCATTTCAAAAAAAATAAAACACACACATATGTGTGTATGTGTGTGTGTGTTTCGTCCACCACAAACCACCATAGATTTTCTAACTTTGATCAAGAACGTGATATTTCAGGTTGATACAAGTATTTGGGTATTCATTTAAGCACTCTCTCAGGCGCTCGGGTTGTACGGTTCATGGTGAAATCTTCATTGTTTGAAGATTTTCTAGTAAGTAGTTTCAAGAAAATGATTGTTAAATTTTGTTTATCCTTTTGGGTTTATATTGATGCATAGATGTTAGTTGTACAAGTTGATCGTCATGAAAATCAATTTCTAGAAACAAAACAGATATAAAAGGGGTGTTTGGTTGCGTCGGATAAGAAAAGAAATAAAGGGGTTTTTGTAGTTTTGATGTTGTGGTCGTAATGGTTGAATAACATATGTTGTTAGATAGCTTATTTTTGATAATAGCATGTATAGCTTATTTTAGGCTTATTTCATGGCTTATATTGAGCTTATGGTTCGCTGCTTACTTTGAAAAACATAAGAAAGTGTGTTTTGATTATTTACGTGGTATGGCGTATGTTGTAGACTATTTTTATAGCTTATGGTAGTAACCAAATGCGATACGTAGCTTATTAGCTTATGGTTAAGCTTAATATATGTATTATGGAGCTTATGGACTCACGGCCCAATAAGCCTATTTAAGGCATGGCTTAATGGGAGGGCTTATTGTGGTCCGGATTATTTTCTACTTATTCGAATAAGCTTATGTATATAAATGGACCTTGGTTTTGGACTTGGATCGTATTTTGGACTTATAAATATCATAATGGAGCCCAATAAGCGATGTTTAGTCGTTATAAGAGTTTTGACGGACATTTTGAAAGTGAAATGTATTTACGAAGTGGTATTGAATGTTATTTTGAGAAAAACGTTTTAGTAAATGTTAAAGATCAAGATTTTGGAATTTTGTCGGAAAGGTGTCGAAAGTTTGAAAAGTGTTTGAAATAAAAGTTAAAAACCTTGGAAAACGTTGTATGAGCGTACGGGTCATGTCGAAATTTCGTAAAAAGTTTATACTTAGAAATTTTACCTAAAACATGATTTTTGAATTTTAAATAATAAAATATTATTTAATTATTTTATTTATTTAATAAATTCACTAAAAGACGAAAAATATAATTTTTCTCGAAACTTCTCAGATATGTTTATTATGAGTAAACGTTCCATTTTCAACCCTAATATGATTATTTTCATGGTGACTAAGGTTACCGAATTAGACTTATCGAGATATATTTATAATTATTAATTATAAATATTTACTTATATTACTTATCTATTTTCTCTAAATAGTATAAGTATGTATTATCGAGTAATGGGATTGATATGATTGTGGGGATATGTTGTCAACCATCACACCACTAAATTGTTACGGGTAATTGTACAACGCGTCTAGACTCTATGCATCAAACGTGAAGACTGTTTTGGTAATGAATGATTAAAATGGGACATTAACTAGACTAGGTTGTACGGACGTCATTGCATTTTCTTGTGTGATGGAGGATTTTGGTTGATAAAGGCTTGCGTGGGTGAGGTTCTCGTTAGTCCCATAAGAGTATTTACTGTTTTCCGTTGGGGGAAAAATAGATACTCAAATGTATTTTTGAATGTTTTTTAATTGACTGTTGTGAAAATGTGGTTTTGTTTTTGGACAAGTTATGTGCTTATGACTTCTATGTGAATATTATGTGATGTATGATTGTATGGATCGGAGGGGTACGTCTACCCAGTATTGGTATGATTTTTTGGATCGGATGGGTACGCCTACCCAGTATTTGTGTGTGATTATTGGAGCGGATGGGTATGCCTACCCAGGTTTGTGTGAGGTCCTGCCCTAATATAGTGCTCCGCCTGGTAGGCACTTTAGGAGCGTAAGTGACATATGGTATTTGACTTGCAGGATTTTTAGGTTGTGTTACATAATTAGCAGGGATGATAAGGCATGGGTTGTTTGCAATCTATATTCACGTCATGGCACTATTGTCTATGTTTGGGATATTTGGAACAACTTTTTGGGTTTAAGGTTCAACCTACGAGCTCACCAACATTATTGTTGACGTTTTCGAGTATCATTTTCAGGTGAAGTGAAAGAGGAATAAGTTGGTGATATGTGATAGCAGACTTAGAAGTATCCCGAGTGGATTTTTCATGTGATGTCTTGATTGTTTATTTTATTTGGTTTTAGTATTTGGAAGATTTTGGTTTAAGTTTGGATTTGGACCCCTGTGTGGGCTATTGGAATTTTGTAAGAGATTTTGGATTTGGTTATGATATGGGAAATCACTCGAGGTTGTTCAAGGTGGATGGTCTTCGTAACACTTGAAGTTTATGCATTGTAGTTTTTTCTATTTTGTATCTTGTGTTATGATTGATCATTATGTTGCATTCCTGAGTTTCTGCCATTGTCAGGCTGTGACAGACTAGTAATCAGAGCCAAGGTTATAGAGAACTAGGTGGGTTGACCTAGACTATAACCTAAGATTCGTCATTTAGTTGCGTATAGGATCTATGTGCGCGGTGTTTCGCTTTTGCTTGCTTTCACTTATTTGTGGTTTGGTGCTTTAGTTATGCCAGTTATTGAAATGTGTGAGCTCAATATTGAGTATGATTGGGAAAGGATGTAAATATAAGCACGGTGGCCAATGTAGTTATAAGCGTATCACAACTTACTCATACTTTGTAATGTCGTTTACACAAATCGATGTTGACACCATAATGTGGCATTATGTGTATAGTTATATATATAGCAAGATATTCTATGTATGTTAGTCTTTCCACCTACCTAACGTTGCCCATGTTCTCCCTCATGTAGATAATATCGCTAAGGGTGATGACCTGAAGTTCTGGCTGACCTGTTGCTGAATCACAAGGAAGAGGAGTGGGTGAACGGGTTGGTAGAGGTGGTGGAAGAGGTAGAGGACCTAGGGAAGGTAATGATGAGCGTATTGACGAATTGAATGGTTAAGGAAATTACTAGGGTTTGGGAGCTAATGGGGGCATAAAGGGAGTTAATGGGAATGTAGAGGGAGTCTATGGGGGTGTAGGAGGAGCACCTGACTTCTCGACGATCATTGCCCAGCAATTGCAGAACCTCTTACCCGCCATCCTAGCTCAGGTTGGTAACCAAGGAAATGTCGAAAATCAGAATGGTAATGTGGTTAATGAGAACATTCAGGAGAACGTTAGAAATGTGTTAGTGAATGGCAACCGGGTAGGTTGTTCATATAAGGAGTTCTTAGCTGTTACCTCTAAGGAATATGATGGTAAAGGAGGTGTTGTAGTTCTTACTCGGTGGATTGAGAAAATAGAGTTTGTGCAAGATATGAGTGGTTGTAGTATTGACCAAAAAGTGAAATACACTGTTGGTTCATTTGTGTAGAAGGCTTTAACGAGGTGGAACTCTCAGTCCGCCGCTATAAAGACGGGATGGTGCTGTTAGGATGTCATGGAATAACGTTAAGTTTATGTTGATAGAAGAGTTTTGTCATAGTCCAGGAAATGCAAAAAGTTAGAAACTGAGTTGTGGTATCAGTCATTGGGTCGGGGCTGGACCTGCTGCGTTATACTGATAGGTTCATGAGTTGGCTAGGTTAGTTCCACATTTGGTGACTCACAGGAGAGTAGGAAGGATTAAGAGATATGGTGTATGGCCTTGCACCACGTGATCCGTAGGATGGTTGGCAGCACGGAAGCCAAATGATTATACGAAGGCTAAGTGCTAGTGTTTTTATGGTGCAATGAAAGAATGGGGTTGCTTAGAAATGGACAGAATTAGAAAGAAAGGTTAAGAGAAGAGAGGAAATGTAGGGGAACCTAGCAAGGATAAGAATGGTAGGGATGATAATAAGAGGACTAGGACTGGAAATGCTTTTGCTTTTATCGCAAACCCTGTAGGAAGAGAGAATATGGGTGCTTGACCTAAGTGTACTACCTAAAACTCCTACCATGCACCCGGAGGGCCTTGTCCCACATGCTTCAACTGTAACCGCCCATGTTATTTGGCAAAGGATTGTAGAGGAGTATCGAGGAATGTGAATCATGTCAATGCTAAAAACCCAACTGTTAGGGCATGTTATGAGTGTGGCAGTACCGACCATGTCAGGTCAGCTTGTCCTAGATTGAATAGAGCACACGGACTGGGAGGAAACCATCCAAATCAAGTTGCTGCTAATAACGGGGGTCAGGGTCATGGAAATCAAGGGAACCAGGCTAGGGGTAGGGCATTCATGTTGGGAGCAGAGGAAGCTCGCCATGATCCAAACATTGTGACGGGTACGTTTACTTTGAACAATCATTTTGCCACTACCTTTTTTAACTCTAGTGCCGACTATAATTTTGATTCCACCTCGCCACTTTTATACCTGCCTGTTGGCATTGAGCCTAGCGTAATTAGGTTTACAGATATCGAGGATTGAGATAGCTAGCAGGCAGCTAGTAGAGATTGATAAGGTTATTAAGGGTTGCAAACTAGAAATCAAGGGTCATGTCTTTGACATCGATTTGATACCTTTTGGGCATGGGAGTTTTGATATGATTATATGTATGGATTGGTTGTCTAATCATAAGGCTGAAATAATTTGTCATGAGAAAGTAGTGAGGATACCACTACAGCAAGGCAAGGGGGGCTTTTGGAGTTTAGGAAGAGACATAGAAGGTAATGAAGAATTAATGCAATAAAGACGCTCGATAGGCTAAGAGAAGGATCAAAAAGAGATAGAAGTAGTGAGAGATTTTCCCGAGGTGTTCCCGGATGACCTATCTGGTATTGCGCTATGGTTCTAAGAGGAAAATTGAGTTTCGAACTGAGTTAATCCCTGGAGCAATGCCAGTAGCAAAGTCTCCCTATCGTTTGGCACCTTCTGAATTGGAGGAGTTGTTAGGACAACTCAAGGAACTCTAAGACAAATGTTTCATTCGACTAAGTTCATCGCCTTTGGGAGAGGCAGGTATTGTTCGTTAAAGAAAAAAAGGATGGCTTCTTTTGAGATAGATGTGTATTGGACTATGAGGAAATAAACAATGTGACTGTTAAAAATTGTTACCCGCTTCCTAGGATTGATGATCTATTTGATCAGCTCAAGGGTAGCAATTTTTCTCAAAGATAGATCTTAGGTCTGGATACCATCAGCTGAGAGTGCATGAGGATGACATTCCAAAGATTGCGTTTAGAACTCGTTATGGACATTTTGAGTTCACAATAATGCCCTTTGGTCTGACTAACGCACCAGTGGTATTTATGGATTTGATGAATAGAGTTTGTGGGCCTTATCTTGATAAGTTTGTGATAGTGTTTATAGACGATAGCACCGCGCTCTCTCCGACCCTTCACTCTAAGACTCGAGAGGACATCACAAAGAGCTAACCAGCTAGCAGCTGAAGCTTAGCGCATGTAGAATACTTAAGGTTAGTCTCGAGACTACTTAAGAAGGATAAACTGTATGCTAAGTTTTCTAAGTGTGAATTATGGCTAAGAGAAGTACAGTTTCTTGGGCATGTGATAAATGGTAATGAGATTCATGTAGACCCTAGTAAGATTGAAGCTGTTAAGAATTAGAAAGCCCTTAGAACTCCGACTGAGGTTCGTTCATTCTTAGGATTGGTTGGATATTACTGTAGGTTCATTGAGAACTTCTCTAAGATAGCTAAGTCTCTTACTATCTTGACTCAGAAGTGTAAGACTTTCGATTGGGGTGAGGAACAGGAATTGGCATTTCAAACCTTGAAGGATAAGTTGTGTAATGCGCCTGTTCTAGCTCTCCCCGATGGACTGGAAGACTTTGTGGTATATTGTGATGCGACCGGGATAGGACCAGGTTGTGTGTTAATGCAAAGGTAAGGTGATCGCCTACGCGTCTAGGCAGTTGAAAATTTATGAGACGAATTATACGACCCATGATTTGGAGTTGGGTGCAGTTGTATTTGCCCTTAAGATTTGGATACATTATCTGTATGGGACAAAAAGTGTAATCTATACAGATCATAAGAGTCTTCAGCATATCTTTAGTCAGAAAGAGTTGAATATGCGACAGCGTTGCTGGATAGAGTTGTTTAGTGATTATGACTGTGAAATTCGCTACCATCCTGGTAAGGCGAATGTGGTGGCTGATGCCCTAAGTAGGAAGGAAAGAGTAAATCCTAAGAGAGTTAGAGCTATGAATATGATCCTTCAGTCTAGGATCAAGGATAAGATACTAGCGACTTCGGCTCAGAAGGAGGCTGTGGATGAGTTTGCAGTATTGCAGAAAGGTTTAGATGAGATGATAGAACAGAGAAGTGATGGAACTTTGTACTACCTGGATCGAATATGGGTACCTTTGAAGGGTGAGGTGAGAACCCTGATAATGGATGAAGCCCATAAGTCGAAGTACTCTGTACACCCAGGAGCTGATAAGATGTATTATGATTTGAGAGATAGGTATTGGTGGCCTGGAATGAAAAAGGATATAGCTGAGTATGTTAGTAAGTGTTTGACTTGTTTGAAGGTTAAGGCTGAGCATCAAAGGCCATCTGGCTTGCTCCAGCAACCTGAGATTCCCGTATGGAAATGGGAAGGGATAGCTATGGATTTTGTGACTAAGTTGCCTAGGACTAGTAGTGGGCATGACACAATCTGGGTCATTGTGGACCGATTGACTAAGTCTGCTCATTTTCTACCTATGCGTGAGGATTATAAGATGGAAAGGTTGGCTAGATTGTATTTGAATGAGATAGTTGCTAGACATGGTGTGCCGATCTCGATTATATCGGATCGTGATAGTCGTTTCACATCAAGGTTTTGGCAGTCAATGCAAGAGGCATTAGGAACTCGTTTAGACATGAGTACGGCTTATCACCCTCAGACCGATGGTCAGAGTGAGCGTACTATTCAGACTTTGGAAGACATACTTAGAGTGTGCGTGCTAGACTTCGAAGGGAGTTGGGATGTTCATCTTCCGTTGGTTGAGTTTTCGTATAACAATAGTTATCATTCTAGTGTGAGATGTGCTCCGTTTGAGGCATTGTATGGTAGAAAGTGTCGTTCGCTAATTATGTGGGCTGAGGTTGGAGAAGGTCAGTTGATAGGACCTGAGTTAGTGCAAGAGACTACTGAGAAGATCTCGCATATTAAGGATAGACTTAAGGCTGCGCATGATCGTCAGAAAAGTTATGCTGATAAGAGGAGGAAGCCTCTAGAGTTTAGTGTAGGTGACTATGTCTTGCTCAAAGTGTCGCCTTAGAAACATGTCGTACGCTTTGGGAAGAAAGGGAAGTTAGCACCTAGATTTGTTGGACCGTTTGAGATTATTGAGAAAGTAGGCCCTATGGCCTATCGGTTAGATTTGCCTGAGGAATTGAATGGTGTTCATGACACGTTCCACGTGTCGAACCTTAAGAAGTGTTTGGCTGATCCAACACTGAAAGTGCCTTTGGATGAGATTCGAGTTGATGCTAAGTTAAATTTTGTGGAAGAACCTATGGAAATTTTGGAAAGAGAGTTTAAGAAGTTGAAGCGTAGTAGGATTGCCATCGTCAAGGTTCGGTGGAATTCAAAACGTGGTCCTGAATTCACGTGGGAACGTGAAGATCAGATGAAATTGAAGTACCCACATTTGTTTAGTGATGTTAGTAGTTGAATTTCGGGGACGAAATTCTTTTAAGGGGGGTAGAATGTAACCTTTGCCCTTTTTGTGTTCTGAATATTTCATATATAGTCCTTTGACTATTTGACTTTTGTCAGTTTATTCAGATTTTATACCGTGTTGACGGTGGTGATTTTTATGAGAATCGTGGTGATTTTATGAGTATTGTGATGAATTGTGGTTTATGGTGATTAATAATCCCTTTTGGAAGGTATTATTGTGTTATTTGTATTCCGGGTGGTTTGACCCGTGAATTTTGAGAAATGCCAAAAAAACGAGTCTGACACGTCCGTTAATGTCCAATTTGAGTTTTGAAGGGTTTAAAGTGAAAATATGTCATGTGAATACTCTAGGTTAATGGAAAAGTATTTTTAAAGTGAATAAAAATGCTAATTAACTTTGGGGTAAATTTTACGGTTGAGTTTTACGAGCTTTTAAGTGATTTCGACACGAAAAGAAAGGCCCGAGACCACTTAGGATCCCTTGGCCGGTTATGGGAAGTGTAGGGAACAAAATGGCTAAATTTTAGCAAGTATGTCCCAAGGTGTGTACACTTATATTCCTTTTCACCTCATTTCCACTCATTCTTATCATTTTCAAAAAAATCAAAAAAACACACACACTTGTGTGTGTGTATATTCGGCCGAACTCAACACAAACAAGAAACACATAAATTTTTGAAGATTGATCAAGAAAACATGAAGACATAAATATTTGGGGTTGATTCTAGTGTTTGGTTATTCATTTAAACAACGTTTGGGTTGTCCGATTCCTGTCAAAATCTACAAATTTAAAGATTTTCTTGTAAATCGATTTTTGGGTTTATTTTGATGCATAGATGTTAGTTGTACAAGTTGATCGTTGTAAAAATTGATTTTTGGAAACGAAATGAATGATTTAAGGGGTGTTTGGTTCGTATGGTATAAAAAGAGAAAAAGGGGTTTTTGTAATTTTGATGTTGTGGTCGTGATGGTTGAATAATATATGATAATAAAATGCTTATTTTTGATAAGTAGCTTATGCAGCTTATTCGGGCTTATTTTAAGCTATTTCTTGGCTTATTTTGGCTTATATGCCATGTGTGGTTTCTCAAAATTACTAGGGAAGTGATTTTGATTATTTTTGTGTTATGGCGTATGTTGTGGACTATTTTTGAGGCTTATGGTAGTAACCAAATGCGATAAATAGCTTTATAGCTTATTTTCAAGCTTAATATACGTAGTATGGAGGTTATGGACTCACGGCCCAATAAGTCAATTAAAGCCATGGCTTAATGGAGGGGCTTATTGTGGTCTGGATTATTTTCTACTAATAAGTATGAGCTTATATATGTTGTTGGGCCTTGGTTTTGGGCTTAGATCGTATTTTGGACTTATAAATACTATAACGGACGATATTTGGTCATTTTAAGAGTTTTGACGGACTTTTTAAAAGCGAAATGTATTTACGAAATGATATTGATCGTTATTTTGGGAAAAACGTTTTAGTAGACGTTAAAGATTGAGATTTTGGAATTAGGTCGAAAAGTGTCGAATTTGTGAAGAATTGGTGAAAATAAGGTTTGAAACCTTGGAAAACGTTGTATAAACGTTCGGGTCATGTCGAAATTTCGTAAAAAGTTTATACTTAGAAATTTTCTTAAAAACATGATTTTTGATTTTAAATAATAAAATAATATTTAATTATTTTATTTATTTAATAAATTCACTAAAAGACAATTTTTCTCGAAACTTCTCTAATGTGTTTATTATGAGTAAACGTTTCATTTTCAACCGTATTATGATTTATTTTGAAGTGACTAATGTTACCGAATAGACTAGTCGAGATATATTTATAATTAATAATTATAAATATTTATCTATATTACTTATCTATTTTCTCTAAATAGTATAAGTATGTATTATCGAGTAGTGAGATTGATATGATTGTGGAAATATGTCGTCAACCATCACACCACTAAATTGTTTTGGGTAATTGTACAACGCGTCTAAACTCTATGCATCAAACGTGAATGTTGTTTTGGAATTGGATGATTAAATTGGGACATTAACTAGACTAGGTCGTGTGCGGGCGTCGTTGCATTTGCTTGTGTGATTGAGATTTGGTTGCTAAAGACTTGCTTAAGGTGGGTTCTCGTAGCCCCACTTTTTACTGTTTTTACGTTAGGGGAAAATGATACTCCTATGTGTTTTGAAATGTTTTGAATTGATTTGTGCAAAATATGGTTTTGTTTTTGGGACAAGATATGTGCTTATGACTGCTATGTGAAAATTATGCATGATTGTTTGGATCGGATGGGTACGCCTACCCAGTGTTATGAGATTATTGGATCGGATGGGTACGCCTACCCAGTATTGATTATTAGAGCGGATGGGTACGCCTACCTAAGTTTGTGTGAGGTCCTGCCTTAATATTAGTGCTCCAACTGGTAGGCCCTTTAGGTGCGTAAGTGACATATGGTGATTGACTAGCGGGGATGCTATGTATTAGATTGTTTGCATATATTCACTGTCATATAGAACTATTGTCCACTGTTGAAATATTGGCACAACTTTTGGGTTTAAGGTCAAACCTACTTCACCAGCATTATTGTTGACGTTTTCGAGTACCATTTTCAGGTGAAGTGAAAGAAGAATAGTTTGGTGATTGTGATAGTAGACTTAGAAGTATCCTGAGTGGAATTTCGTGTGAAGTCTTGCTTGCTTGTTGTTTTGATTTTAGTATTTGGATGTTTTGGATTAAGTTTGGATTATGGTCCCTTGTGTGGGCAGTTGAATAATTGTAAGAGATTGTGGATTTTAGTTGCGATTTGGGACATCACTCGAGTTGTTCGAGGTTGATGGTCTTTATAGCACTTGGAGTTTATGAAATGTAATTTTCTCTATTTTGTACCTTGTGTTATGATTGATCATTATGTTGCATTCCCAAGTTTCCGCCTTTGTCGGGGTGTGACAGATTGGTAATCAGAGCCAAGGTTATAGAGAAATAGGTGGATTGGGCTAGACTATAACCTAAGATCTGTCGTTTAGTTGCATATAGGATCTATGTGCGCGGTGTTCCACTTTTGTGTGCTTTTGTATGTTCGCAGTTTGGTGCTTTAGTTATGTTAGTCATTGAAATGTGTGAGCTCAATATTGAGTATGAATGGGAAAGGATGCGAATATAAGTAGACTATAACCTAAGACCGTCCGTTAGTTGCATAAAGGATCTTTGTTTGTGGTGTTCCACTTTTGGTTTGCCCCTTGTGTTTTCTTGGTTTGGTGCCTTAGTTCTGTCAGTACATTGAAATGAGTGAGGCTCAATATTAACTAGAATGGGAAAGGAACGAAATAAGTAACTATGCCAAAGTATTATAAGCGGGGTCAACAACTCATGACATACTTGGTATTGTTGTTCACACAAATCGATGTTGACATCGTAGGGTGGTGTTGCGCGTATATTTGGTTTTGTATAGTAAGATAATCGATGAATGTGTGCGAGTCTTCCTACTTACCTAACGTTGCCTATGTTCTCCCTCGATAGATAATGCCGGGCCAAAGATGAGATCCTGAAGTGCTCTGGCCGGCCTGCTTCCGAATCACTAAGGGAGAACGGGTGAAATGGGTTATAGCGGTGGAAGGGGGTAGAAGACCTAGGAAGTAATGATGAAGCGTGTTTGAATGAATGAATGGTTAAGGAAATGGCAATGTAGGGGAGCTAATTGGGGGTGTGAGGGAGCTAATAGGAATGTAGGAAGGAGCCAATGGGGTTCACCTGACTTCGCCAAACGATCATGTGCCCAACAATTTCAAACCTTCTTTACCCGCCATGTAGCCTCTGGTTTGTAACCAAGGGGAATGTTGAAATCAGAATGGTGATGTGGTAATGAGAACGTTCAGGGGAACATTTGGGAATGTGATAGATGAATGGCAACTGTGTAGTTGTTCATATGAAGGAATTTTTAGCGTGTAACCTAAGGAATAATATGGTAAGTGGAGGTGCTGTAGCCCTCACACGCGTTAGATTAAGAAAAAGAATCTGTGCATGATATGAGTGGTTGTAGTATTGACCAAAAGGTAAAATACACTGCTGGTTCATTTGTGAGTAAGGCTTTAACATGGTGGAACTCTCAGATCCACACGCTAAGTCGGGAAGTTGCTGTTAGTATGTCATGGAATGACTTTAAGTGTATGATGATACAAGAGTTTTGTCCTAAGTCATAATGCAAAAGTTAGAATCTGAGTTGTGAATTCACGCCAAGTGTCGGGGCTGGCCATGCTCGTATACTGAAAAGGTTTCATGAGTTGGCTAGTTAGTCCCACATTTGGTACGGGTCCTGAGAGTATGATGTTGAGAGGTATGTATTTGTCCTTGCCTCCATAAATTTGTTGGATGTGGCTAGCAACAGAGGCCAAAGTTATGTAAACAGGCGTGCAAGAATTCATGTGCCCACTGACTGATGAGGCTGTTAGGAATGGAACAATTAAGAAGGTTGAGAAGAGAGGAAATGTGGGGGAACCTAGCAAGGATAGAATGGAGAGGGATATAATAAGATACTAGGACTATAATGTTTTTGTTTACTATTGTGTAACCGATGTATGGAAGAGAGAATACGGTACTTGCCCAAGTGAACCACTTGCAACTCCTATCATGCCACTTGGTGGAGCCTTGTCGCACATGCTACAACTGTAACCGCCCGGGTCATTTGGCAAAGGATTGTAGAAGTGTGCCAAGGAATGTGAATCCTATCAATGCTAGAAACCCACCTGTTAGGGCATGTTATGAGTGTGGTAGTACCGAGACCATGTTAGGCCAGCTTGTCCTAGATGGAATAGGGTACAAGGACCGGGAGGAAACCGTCCAAACCAAGTTGTGTTGCTAATAACGAGGGTCAGGTCATGGAAACAAAGGTACCAGGCTAGGTGTAGGCATTCATGCTGGGAGCAGAGGAAGCACGCGCAGGATCTGAACATTGTACGGGTACGTTTACTTTTAACAAGCACTTGCCACTGACCTTAGTTTGAACTATGGTTGTTCCGGGACTATAGTTTTGATTTACCACTACATTCATACATCTGTTTGAGGCTTAGAGCCCAACGTCTTACTGTTTCAAATATGAGAGTTGAAATAGCCAGGCGGGCATGCTAGCAGAGATGTGATAAGGTTATTAAGGGTTGCATAAACTAGAAATCGATGGTCAATCTTTTACATTGAATTAATACCATTTGACATGTGAGTTTAGGATTGTGATTATAGGTATGGACTGGTTGTCTAATTATAAGGCTGAGATAATTTGCCATGAGAAGGTAGTAAGGATACCACTACCGGATGGCAACATGCTTAGAGTATTAGGAGAGAGACCAGAAGAGAAAGTGAGATTTTTGATGGGTGTTAAGAAACAAGAAGAGATTGTTGTGGTTAGAGATTTTCTTGAGGTATTCCCGTATGAACCTAACAGGATTACCTCCTATAATCGGGAAAATGAATTGGAATTGAGTTAAACCCATGAAGCAACACCGGTAGCAAAAGTCTCCTTATCGTTTGACACCTCTAAATTAGAGGATTGTGTCTTGACAACTCAAGGAACTTCAAGATCACAAAGGTTCATTTGACCAAGTTCATCGCCTTGGGGAGCGCCGATATTGTTCATTAAGAAAAAGGAAACGGTTCCCTTTAGGATGTGTAATGTACAATATGAAAATAAAATAAGTTGACTGTTAATAATCGTTATCCGCTACCTTGGATTGAGATCTATTTGACCAACCTAGCAAGGGTCGCATTTTTTCTCTAAGATAGATCTTAGGTCTGGATGCCATCAGCTAGAGTGCAAAGAGGATAGACATTCCAAAAGACTGGCTGTTTAGAACTCGTTATGACATTTCGGTCTACTGTAATGCCTTTGGTCTGACAAATGCACTAGCACCCAATATTTATGGACTTGATGATAAGTTTGTAGCTGTATCTTGATAAGTTTATTGATCAGTGTTTCATAGATGACATCTTAATCTCTCTAAGACTCAAGAGGAGCATGTAGAACACTTAAGGTTAGTCTTAGAATTGCTCAAAAAGGAGAAACTGTATGCTAAGTTTTCTAAGTGTGAATTCTGGCTAAGAGAAGTGCAGTTTCTTGGGCATGTGATTAAATGGGTAGATGAGATTCATATTAGACCCTAGTAAGATTGAAGCTGTTAAGAATTATAAAGCCCCTAGAACTCCGACTGAGGTTCGTTCGTTCTTAGGATTGGCTGGGTATTACCGTAGGTTCATTGAGAACTTTTCTAAGATAGCTAAGTCTCTTACTATCTTGACTCAGAAAAGTAAGACTTTCGATTGGGGTGAGGAACAGGAATTGGCATTTCAGACCTTGAAGGATAAGTTGTGTAATGCGCCTGTTCTAGCTCTCCCCGATGGACCAGAAGACTTTGTGGTATATTGTGATGCGTCCGGGATAGGACTAGGCTGTGTGTTAATGCAAAGAGGTAAAGTGATAGCCTATGCGTCTAGGCAGTTGAAAATTCATGAGAAGAATTATACTACCCATGATTTAGAGTTGGGTGCGGTTGTGTTTGCACTTAAGATCTGGAGACATTATCTGTATGGGACAAAGAGTGTCATCTATACGGACCATAAGAGTCTTCAGCATATCTTTAGTCAGAAAGAGTTGAATATGCGACAGCGTCGCTGGATAGAGTTGTTTAGTGATTATGACTGTGAAATTCGCTACCATCCTGGTAAGGCGAATGTGGTGGCTGATGCCCTAAGTAGGAAGGAAAGAGTAAAGCCTAAGAGAGTTAGAGCTATAAATATGATCCTTCAGTCGAGTATCAAAGATAGGATACTGGCAGCTCAGAAGGAGGCCGTGGATAAGTTTGTAGTATTGCAGAAAGGTTTAGATGAGATTATAGAACAGAGAAGTGATGGAACTTTGTACTACCTGGATCAAATATGGGTACCTTTGAAGGGTGAGGTAAGAACCCTGATAATGAATGAAGCCCATAAGTCGAAGTACTCTGTACACCCAGGAGCTGATAAGATGTATTATGATTTGAGAGATAGGTATTGGTGGCCTGGAATGAAAAAGGATATAGCTGAATATGTTAGTAAGTGTTTGACTTGTCTGAAGGTTAAGGCTGAGCATTAAAGGCCATCTGGCCTGCTCTGGCAACCTAAGATTCACGTATGGAAATGGGAAGGGATAGCTATAGATTTTGTGACTAAGTTGCCTAGGACTAGTAGTGGGCATGACACAATCTGGGTCATTATGGACCGAATGACTAAGTCTGCTCATTTTCTACGTATGCGTGAGGATTATAAGATGGAAAGGTTGGCTAGATTGTATTTGAATGAGATAGTTGCTAGACATGGTGTGTCGATCGCGATTATATCGGATCATGATAGTCGTTCCACATCGAGGTTTTGGCATTCAATGCAAGAGGCGTTAGGAACTCGTTTAGATATGAGTACGGCTTATCACCCTCAGACCGATAGTCAGAGTGAGCGTACTATTCAAACTTTAGAAGACATGCTTAGAGCGTGCGTCATGGACTTTGGAGGAAGTTGAGATGTTCATCTTCCGTTGGTTGAGTTTTCGTATAACAATAGCTATCATTCTAGTGTGAGATGTGCTCCGTTTGAGGCATTGTATGGTAGAAAGTGTCGTTCGCCAAATATGTGGGCGGAGGTTGGAGAAGGTCAGTTGATAGGACCTGAGTTAGTGCAAGAGACTACTGAGAAGATCTCACAGATTAAGGATAGACTTAAGGCTGCGCGTGATCGTCAGAAAAGTTATGCTGATAAGAGGAGGAAGCCTCTAGAGTTTAGTGTAGGTGACTATGTCTTGCTTAAGTGTCGTGTTGCTTGAAAGGTGTGATACACTTTGGGAAGAAAGGGAAGTTAGCACCTAGGTTTGTTGGACCATTTGAGATTGTTGAGAAAGCAGGCCCTGTGGCATATCGGTTAGATTTGCCTGAGGAGTTAAACGGTGTTCATGACACGTTCCACGTGTCGAACCTAAGAAGTGTTTGGCTAATCGAACACTGCAAGTGCCTTTGGATGAGATTCGAGTTGATGCTAAGTTGAAATTTATGGAAGAGCCTATGGAAAATTTGGAAAGAGAGTTTAAGAAGTTAAAGCGTAGTAGGATTGCCATCGTCAAGGTTCGGTGGAATTCGAAACGTGGTCCTAAATTCACGTGGGAACGTGATAATCATATGAAATTGAAGTAGCCGCATTTGTTGAGTGATGTTAGTAGTTGAATTTTGGAGACGAAATTCTTTTAAGGGGGTAGAATGTGACCTTTGCCCTTTTTGTGTTCTGAATATTTCTTATATAGTCCTTTGACTATTTGACTTTTGTCAGTTTATTCAGATTTTGTACCGTGTTGACGGTGGTGATTTTTGTGAGAATTATGATGAATTAAGGTTTATTGTGATTAATAATCCCTTTTGGAAGGTATTATTGTGTTAATTGTATTCCGGGTGGTTTGATACGTGAATTCGTAAGAAATGCCGAAAAACGTGTCCGACACGTCCGTTAATGTCCAAATGAGTTTTGAAAGGGTTTAAAGTGAAAATATGCCATGTAAATACTCTAGGTTAATGGAAAAGTATTTTTAAGGTGAATAAAAATGCTAATTAACTTTGGGGAAAATTTTACGGTTGAGTTTTACGAGTATTTAAGTGATTTCGACACGAAAAGAAAGGTCCGGGACTCCCTTGGATCCTTGGCGGTCATAGCAGAATGAGAACAAAGGAGGCAAAATTTTAGCTCCTTTGTCATAATGTTGTTACATTATATGCCTTCCACTAGAAAACATTTTATCATAATACTTATCATTTCATTTTAAAATAACATCTTAAGTGTGTGTGTGTGTGTGTTCGTCTGCCACTACACCACCATAATCCACTATAAATTTTCGAACTTTGATCAAGAACGTGATATTCCGGGTTGATACGAGTGTTTAGGTGTTCGTTTAAACAACGTTTGGGTTGTCCGGTTCGTGTCGAAATATACATTTTTGAAGATTTTCTTGTAAGTTTTCAAATTTAAATTTCGTTTGTCCTTTTGGGTTTATTTTGATGCATAGATGTTAGTTGTACAAGTTGATCGTTGTGAGAAATGATTTTTAGAAACGAAACGAAAGAAAAAGGGTATGTTTGGTTCGTGTAGAATAAAAAGGAAAAGAGGGGTTTTTATAGTTTTGATGTTGTGGTCGTGATGGTTGAATAATATATGATGCTAGAATGCTTATTTTTGATAGTAGCTTGTATGGCTTATTCGGGCTTATTTTTAAGCTATTTCTTAGCTTATTTGGGCTTATATGCCATGAACCACTTCTCAAAATCGCTAGAAAAGTGATTTTGATTATTTTTGTGTCATGACGTATGTTGTGGACTGTTTTTGAGGCTTATGGTAGTAACCAAATGCGATACGTAGCTTATTGGCTTATTTTCAAGCTTAATATACGTATTTTTGATCTATTGGACTCACGGCCCAATAAGTTTATTTAAGCCGCGGCTTAATGGGAGGGCTTATTGTGGTCTGGATTATTTTTACTTATAAGTATATGCTTATATATATAAATGGACCTTGATTTTGGACTTATAAATGTCCTAATGGACCCTTGTTGGGTCTTAAGGCCCAATAAGCGATATTTAGTCGTTATGAGAGTTTTGTCGGACTTTTGAAAGAGGAAATGTATTTACGAAGTGGTATTGAACGGTATTTTGGGAAAAACGTTTTAGTAAACGTTAAAGATTGAGATTTTGGAATTTTGTCGAAAAGCATTGAATTTGTGAAAATTGTTGAAAATGAAGTTTGAAACCTTGGAAAACGCTGTATAAACGTACGGGTCATGTCAAAATTTCATAAAAAGTTTATACTTAGAAATTTTCCTAAAAACATGATTTTTGATTTTAAATAATAAAATATTATTTAATTATTTAATTTATTTAATTTATTTAATAAATTCACTAAAAGATGAAAAATATATTTTTTCTCGAAACTTCTCTAATGTGTTTATTATGAGTAAACGTTTCATTTTTAACCGTATTATGATTATTTTAAAGCGACTAAGGTTTACCGAATGGACTTGTCGAAATATCTTTATAATTATTAATTATAAATATTTATTTATATTCCTTATCTATTTTCTCTAAATAGTATAAGTAAGTATTATCGGGGAATGAGATTGATATGATAGTGGAAATATGTCGTCAACCAGCACACCACTAAATTGTTTTGGGTAATTGTACAACGCGTTTAAACTCTATGCATCAAACGTAAAGATTGTTTGGAATTGGATGATTAAATTGGGACAATAACTAGACTAGGTAGTGTGCGGGCGTCGTTGCATTTGCTTGTGTGATTGAGATTTAGTTGCTAAAGACTTGCTTGAGGTGAGTTCTCGTAGCCCCACTTTTTACAGTTTTTCCGTTGGGGGAAAATGATACTCAAATGTGTTTTGAAATGTTTTGAATTGAACTGTGGAAATGTGGTTTTGTTTTTGGGACAAGATATGTGCTTATGACTGTTATGTGAATGTTATGCATGATTATTGGATCAGATGGGTACGCCTACCCAGTGTTGTGACATTATTAGATCGGATGGGTACGCCTACCCAGTATTTGTGTGATTATTGGAGCGGATGGGTACGCCTACCTAAGTTTGTGTGAGGTCCTCCCCTAATATTAGTGCTCCAGCTGGTAGGCCCTTTAGGTGCGTAAGTGACATATGGTGATTGACTAGCGTAGGATGCTATGTCTTGAATTGTTTGCATATATTCACTGTCATATAACACTATTGTCCACTGTTAAAATATTGGCACAACTTTTGGGTTTAAGGTCAAACCTACGAGCTCACCAACATTATTGTTGACGTTTTCGAGTATCATTTTTAGGTGAAGTGAAAGAAGAGTAGTTTGGTGATTGATAGCAGACTTAGAAGTATCCCATGTGGAATTTCGTTTGAAGTCTTGCTTGCTTGTTGTTTGATTTTAGTTTTGGATGTTTTGGATTAAGTTTAGATTTTGGTCCCTTGTGTGGGCAATTGAATAATTGTAAGAGATAGTGGATTTTAGATGCGATTTGGGACATCACTCGGGGTTGTTCGAGGTTGATGGTCTTCATAACACTTAGAGTTTATGCAATGTAGTTTTCTCTATTTTGTATCTTGTGTTATGATTGATCATTATGTTGCATCCCCGAGTTTTTGCCTTTGTCGGGGTGTGACATTAGAGGCACGAATACTGAATTTAATTGATCATCGGGAGGATCAAGTTAGGCAATTAGAGGAAGATATGAGAAAAACAAAAGACACATTTATGTGTCTTGCGGATAGTTTAATAGCAACCCTGAAGGCCGAAATAGAGGCACAAAGAGTTCATTCCACAAAAATACCGCCTAAAAGGAGCTTGTTGACATAGTGAAGATAACTCTCAATTTGGATACTTAGGGAGTAGAGTAGGGCGAAGAGGAGCTTCGTAGCCAAACCACTATAAATCATTGTGTCATCGGTTTGATCTTTCTTATCTATACTTGTTCATACTTTGTAGATTACTTATTTACTTATTGCATCACTATCATATATACTTGCGTATATCTCCTGAGTTCACATAATTTGACAATCTAAGTTTTATTTAAGAACGATAAAAACTATTCAACCCCCTTCTAGTTTCCACATTTGTCATAATTTTTCTCTAACTTCAAATTCACCCATCAAACCAAAGGATTCGTGTAGTTTTAGGATGAAGGTAGTAGAACCCTTGACCAATCACACACCACCTTCACCCCACGTGGCATACTTCCATTGAAATGGTGTGTATCGCTACTATCACCCGTACTTAATTCTAAGTGTAGGGGAGACCTACCTTTTACGCGTCAAATAAGCGTAGAGTCAGGCTCGTGACTCGAACAAAAACAAATGCTTATTGGGAGGCAACCCAATCTTTTTATTCCTGAATTTTAGGAGTGTCGTATGTTTTACTCTTTATTGTTTATTCTTATATGTTTGAATCATTTGTGATCATGCTTTGTTTTGTTTTTAACTTCGTCTTATTAACAATCAAAGGTATTTTGCATCAAATAAGTGTAGGGGAAAATATTCGATTTATAAGAACCAATTCAAAGATATAAAATAAATTGTTTAGATTAATTCGCGTCGTGTGTCCTGTGTCATGTGTTTGTTTTGAGTCATATGATTATGTTAATCAATTTTGTGGTTTTTGCAGTAAAATTTACAGGAAATAACTAATGGGAACTTGCGTACAGGGATTTTAAAAAAAAGAAAAAAAAATTATTTACAGACCTTGGAGATGGTGTCAAGATTAATCTTGACGGCGTCGCCAGGCCTGCTACAGGAAAATTCAATTTTATTTAATTTTTGAGAAATTAATCTTGCATAATTTCCAGAATTTGTGTTTTTCCTAATAACCTGCATGAAACCACGATTAAATTAACACATTCATCCTATCCTTTATTTGTTTTCGCAGAGTCTAAACTTAGTTAATGAGGTTGTATTTATCATTCACCCATGGATTTTAAGCTTGGTATATGTTGGAAACACAAAAAGTGTCGGTCACTTCCAAGTTGTAATAGGTCTTAGCTCGTAGATTGTGTTAATGTTTGTATAGAAGCTATCCGGCCAAGGCCATGGGAAGCCCATCATACCAATGAGCCGGCCATCATGTAAACTTTATAAGCCTCTCATAGCCTTCGGCAGAGGGGTTGTTGTATTCAATTTTTCCATTTTCCACATAGTAATAACATCATCCATTCCATCACTTTCTCTCTCTAAACATCACAACCCACATCTCTCTCTTGTTCTTGGTAGATCATTAGATTACATGTTTTTTCAATTGGTATCAAGTGCCATGGCTACATACTCTTGGGTCGGTTTTATTTGTGTCCGGATGGTCTCAAATTTGTCTTAAATCTGTCACTTATTTGTGTTTGTTGGGTTTCGTGATTTTGAGCTTATTTTAAGCTTATTTCGTATCTTATTTTTTGAGCTTATTTTCGAGCTTCTTTTGAGGTCTTTGCTTATTCAACTTTTGGCTTATTTCTCTTGTGGTCCAAACGGTTTCAAAGAATACATGGGAACAAGATCCATATGTTTAGGACGGGTGTTTTGTTGGCTTCTGCATTAAGAAGAATACAAGCAAGTTAGTACGTTTTTGTTGTTTTTGTGTGCAACCGATCTAGCATAAAATCATGGTGTGAACCGAACTAAAAAGGCTTTGAAGAACCGATCTAGTCAAAACCTTGCAGACCCGAACTAGCAAATCTTTGAAGAACCGATCTAGTCATTTCCTTGAAGACCCGAACGAGATCCTTCTTTGATAACCAATCGAGTGTACAACCTTGTGGACTGAACGAGTTTTATCTGTGTGAACCGAACAAGTGTACACCCTTTGTGGACCGAACGAGTTTTAAACTGTGAGAACCGAACGAGTGAGTGTTTAACTAGTGGAGCCGAACAACTCATGTTCTTTGAGAACCGAACCACTCCAAACCGTGTCAACTCGATATTTACCGAGTTGACCCAGGTCACTCACTGAGTCACAAGAGTCAGTCAATACCGAGTCTAAAATTAACAGAAAGGTAGAAGATTGAAGACATACTCGACTCTTAAACCAAATACAATATCAACAAACACCAGCCAACAACTACCACAAATCCAAACAGCCTCAATCAAATCCAATAACTACACCTAAAAACCCTTCGTCACAATAGATCCAACAACTTCATCACTTCTAATTTCTCAACAAGACACAAAATTAAATCAAACAATGATCTCAGATTCATGTTTAGGCTTAATAATCCAAAATCTTATAAAAGATTTAACACAATTTCATCACTGATCCATTCTTAATATTCGAAATTAAAGAAATAAACTTATAACAATTGGGTTATAGTTTATTCCTTTGTTTCGGTTTAATTCGATTTGTAAGACTCGAAGTCTCAAAACAATATCAATATACCTACTCGAGACCCTCAATGGGATCTTAAAGCCTTCCTTCTTGCTTTCTTCCTGGATATACGTTTTAAAGGGTTGTTGCTTATGCTTGGCTCAACGAAAATAGAACAACAAAAGGATGAAAAGGATGGTAGATATGTTTGTTTTGAAGCTACGATTGTCATTAGAAGAAACCTGTGAGATGTTGGGTGAGTGGTAACTGAATTTAGAGAAAAAGATGGTATGGGGGCGGATGAATTCGATATGTGTGTGTTAGGGTTACTAATAATTAGGGTATAGTGTGTTATATATCCCTAAATGTAGTGTATTGTGGGTCCGAGTATTGATAAAACATGTGGGCCGAGATTTTTAGTGTGGTATTGGTCTTGGGTTGTCTTTAGGCCTCATTTGATTAAAACATTACTAGGCCGAATGATTTATATGTTAGGTGTTGGGCTGGATGCCAAGCTGGGCCTGGAATGCTTATTAATTTTGATTATAGGTTGCGTGATTATTGCGCCAACTTATATGTGTTGATGGAGCAAATCGGGTTTATTAACTATGATGGGTTTGTTAGAATGACGTATGTGGACCAAGCCAAAACAACATTTTGTGGTATCCGAATTTGTGTTTAAGTATACTGGGCTTAACGTAAATTGGGCTGCAAGTTTATCTAGTGGGCTGTGTTTGTGATGGACCTGGATATAACAGTTTGAGTATTAGATGTTTCATATTAACACTAAATTTAGCTAAATGACTCACTTGGGATGAATTTTTGCTATATTTAGTTGTTAATGATTACGTTTGTGCTTCATGATGACAGTGTGACAATGTGACGAGACCGGGATCAATTTGGATAAAGAATCATGAAACTTAAAGGCTAGATTTGGAATTAATTAAGTGACTACGGAGTTGATTGGGTATCACTTATTTGAGATTGAAGTGGCATTTTTCGAAGGCGTGTTCTTATTTTATCTTGAAGTCGGGGTTGGCTGGATGCATGACTTTCAATGATAACTTGCTCGAGCTTAATTTAAGTTGAAGACTTGGTTTATCTAGTTTCCAGCAGTCAAGGGGTGGATGGTTGATGACCTGGTTAACTATCACTTAAAGGAGTTACGTTGTAGTACTCAGTGTCACACGCTAAGACGATGTGGATAATCGCAAGAGGTGATGATGGTCTCATACTTTGGGTGGGGTATTGAGTACTTAGAGATTTGCTTGGAGCACAAATTCTCTACACCGTTCTTCCAACATTAGCGCAAGCTTAAGTCACAAGAACGGGAAATTCTACTTCAGTTTCAAGTTTGGTATATCGGGTTTACTTCATCAGTGGTTACTTCAAATAGCCTACAAAACGGTTGGTAAAATGATAGCCAGAGAGAGGTTATGAGTAGAGATTTGATCAGCAATTGATTCTCACGGGTAAGATCTGAGCTAATTTATTCCTCACACAAGTACTCAAGTAAATGCGCGTCCAAGGTGTTGCTGATTCCGACATGTCGAAACCAGCAAGGGGGAAGGAGAAGATTCACCCTTGAGCCTTTGCCTTTCTTTTTCTTGAAAGCTTGACATAGGGCATCTTTCTTGAATTTTTATAAGTTAGGCCATGCCGGGAAGACAAATGTCATAACCGCAGAGAATATCAGCGCTTTAACTTATGGCTTTTGGGTGCATTTCTTCAGACACATAGGGGAAGTGATATCTTGAGACCTTTAATATGCATTATTTGAATTTCCAGGGGGAAGTGTTGTGAGAAGAATTATTCAAGCGTGAGAAGATATGTTGCTGATCTAGTTAATGCTTACCCCAAACAATCAATCACTAAGCTTATTCCTAAAGGAGCAGTAAAAATTGATGTGGTATCTTACCAATTCCGCTGTGCACTTAATTATTCTAAGCTTGTAAGAAAGCTTTGAAACTGCTCAAGAGAGGATTGCTAGTTTGGGGGGAAGCTTTGAAAGCTTCTAAATAAAGAATATGTGGCATGAATTAGGGGGAAGCTAATTCATTGCTAGTTGGAGGGAAAGCGTTGAAGGCCTTATATATAGAAGAATTATTGTGGCATGGAATTAGGGGGAAGCTGATTGATTGCTAGTTTGGGGGAAGCTTTGTGACTGAAGTTCATATCTATGTTTTTGAGGCACGAATAGGGTTGAAGCTAATAGAATGTTCTTCCTTAACCGAAACTGTAATAGGTTACTTAGTTCATGCCTATTACAGTATTTCTCCTACAAAGTACTACAAAGATGATTCATGTTGGAGTGCAGACATGAGTCAAACACCAAGAAGGACGGTCATCAAGCATTTGGAAGCTTCACTTTTCCCTCCCGTGGAAGTTCTTGTTCTTTATCATTATTTTTACTTGTTAGAAAATTATTGTATGTAATTTCTGTATATCGTCCCGTGGGGAAGATTGTTGGGGTATTTCACTTTTACGTGAGGACATTAAGAATTACCTTAGTTTATCTTAGTCACATACGGGGAAAGAATAGGAAACTATGTATAGTTTAGAGGCGTATGGGCTATATATACCCCCTCTATGGCTTCCATAGAGGGGTTGAGTCATCATTTTGGTGTTGAGTCATTTTGTATCCTTCATTCATTTTCTATCTAATACCAACTTCATCTTCCATCTCACTACTTTCTCTCACAAAAATGGCTATCATGTGGTTTGACTCACTAAGACCACCGAATTATAGTTTTCGTGAATCTGTCAAAATCTTTATAAAGAACAAAATTTTTGATTCAAATTTTTTGGCGTAAAAACCTTAAAGTTTTCATTTTTATTGTTCCTATAGGGTTAGTAACACTAGTTGTACAAGAATTTTTTGCTAAAAACCATTCAAAAATGTGTCTTTTTGAGTTTTAAAAATTTGGGTTTCATAGTAGTTATAACCGAACTAGTGTGTTGTATGTTGGAACTGAACGACGTAGTCCGAACGAGTAGCCAAACTCGTTATAACGATCGGTAAGCCAAACTAGTAACCCGAACTAGTAACTTTAGTTGGAACCGAACAAGATCAACCGAACTACCTAAAAACTACCACCTTTCACACCCCAAACAACTAGTAACCCTCTCCAAACCCCACAAACTACTAAAACTTAAACCTTACCTTACCAGACCACAACCTAAAACCAAACAAATCAACTCCCCTTCCTAACCTCAAACCTAAAACTTCCCCCTCCTAGACCTAAAACTCTTTAGTAACCCTTTAGTTGGACGAACAAGATCAATCGAACTAGTATTTTCTTTGATAAAAACGAACATGATGGATCGAACTAGGTCTTCTTTGACAACGAACAAAAAGGATCGAAGAGTTTTCTTTGATAACCGGAACTAGAAGACCGAACCTAGTCACTTTCAAAAAAAAAAACCAAAATTTCAAATTTCTAAAATTATACGGTTCTTTCTGTGACTTGTAAAATCCCGTGAAACATTAATTTGTATTTCCCGGTTTTGTTGAGAATTGTAAAATCCCTTGTAGTTTCAAGAATTTATTCAAGACTCAACAAACACATAACCAAACACAATTTCTTTCCACCACCGATCGATCAATTTGTAATCTTTTTGATACCACGTTATCAATGACGACTCTTGCTGATAAATCTCTTCTCTCGGGTGGTGATAATAAACCACTGATGCTTGAAAAACACTTGTATGATTCATGGAAAAGCAGAATGGAACTTTATATGATGAATAGACCTCATGGAAGAATGATTCTTGCCTCTATTGAAAAAGGTCCATTCGTTTGGCCATAAATCACTGTGGAAGGGGTAACAAGACTTAAGGAATATACTGAACTCACTCCCACTGAAGCCATTCAAGCTGACTGTGACATCAAAACGATTAACATCATACTCCAAGGTCTTTCAACTAAAATCTATGCTCTTGTGAGTCAACACCGTGTAGCAAAGGATCTTTGGGAGAAGATTAAACTGCTAATGCAAGGAACGTCATTAACGAAACAAGAACGAGAGTGCAAGCTGTATGATGAATTCGATAAGTTCACTTACAAGAAAGGAGAGTCGATACATGAGTACTACTTGAGGTTCAATCTATTACTCAATGATATGAACATCTACAAGATGCCATTGGAGCAATTTCAAGTTAACACCAAGTTTTTAAACACTCTTCCTGATGAATGGAGCAAAATTTGTTTAGGATGTTAAATTGTCAAGATTGCATACTAATCTATGTTGATCAGCTTCATGCTTACCTGCAACAACACGAAAGACATGCAAATGAAGTTCGTTTGATGCATGAACGCAACTCTGATCCTCTTGCTTTAGTTGCATCTCACCAATTACCTCCGTCAAACTTTTCCAATCTCATATTCTCACTCTCCTGAACTTCAAATTGATCATCATTGTTTCACCATATCCGTCTTCACAGTTTGTAACACCTTATCAGACTCAACAATTCACAACCAGTCAATCAACACCTCTTTCAATCACTTATCCATCAAATGAGTACCAATCCTCAGTTCACCACAACGTTTATTCTCCACAATCATCCATCCCACAATTGGAATATGCTCCCACAACTTACAACTTCAACAATCTTGATTTTTCCCAACCAGTCTTAGTCTAATTGTTCCAGTGTTTCCAGAAAGGGATGATCCAATTGCTGCGATCAATACATATTTAATTCTTAACTGTTGTTGTCATGCATCCCCGGTATCCTATACCCAATAATCAGCTAAGACTTCGTCAACCATCGTCAACAAGCTACCATCTAGGATGGAAACGTAACTGTGCAACTGTTCAGGGAGACAAAACTACTTATGCCGCTGGAACAACTAAGAATATACCCACACTCTGGAGCATGTGGAAGCACACAAGGAAAAAAACGAACTGTCATCTGTTACAATTGCAAAAGGGAGGGTCATATTGCCAAGCAGTGTACTAAGCCCAAGAGAAAAAGGGATGAAACGTAGTTCAATGATAAAGTGTTGCTGGTTCAAGCTCAAGCAAGTGGTCAAGTTTTAATAGAGGATAGGAAATAGCATTTTTGGCAGATCCAGGACTTACTGACTCTCAAACTCTCAAAACTGTCATTACCCACAATGCTGCTATCTAGCCGATGATTGGTTGCCTATGACTTGATTGTGATGAACTTAACTCACGCCAAGATTGCTCTCATGGCGAATCTTTCCAAGAATGGCTCAGATGCACTCATTGAGGTACACAATCCGAATAATCTGACCTATGATTTAATCAATCAAAGTGAGCAGATAATGACGTCTTCTGAACAGTCTAATGATGTGAATCAGACAGAAACTGAAATAACCAGTGATAGCAATATCATTCCAGATTCTCAGTCTTCTGAGTGAACACAACAGGAAAACTGTCCAGAATTTCTAACTCTCTACTCATCAAGTGTCCTGTTATTTTCTATGTTTGAACAATTAAATTCCCAAGGATGAACATGCACCAATTTTAATCTGGAATATTAAAAGTGCCTAATATTGCTATGGACTACGAGCTTAACATATATAAAGAAGAGGTTAAAGATTTGAAAGAAATGCAAAATGTTGAGAACAGTTTTTCAGGATCAAATGAACAGCATGCCGAGATTGTACGTCTTAAGCAAACTCTTTCTGAACAAGTGCAAGAAAAGGATTCTTTAATGAAAACAGTTTCTGATCTCAAAAATGATTTAAAAATGGAAGAAAACAGAAATATTAATAGAGAAATTGCTTTAGAAAAGAAAATTAAGCAACTTGATAATATCAATTTCAAAAGAGGTCAATCTGCGTAAACTGTTCATATGATGACTAAATCCAAAATTTGTTATGATCATTCCACGAAACAAGCTATCGGTTTTGAAAAACCTTTTTATCTGAAGAAAGTTCGGGAGTCAAAGCCAAAACTGTATGACGAGAATGTCATTCTTAAAATGGATGCTATTGTGATTCCTAATTCTGATCAGATATTAATGCTTTATGAAGAGAGTCGTTCAAAAATGCTTTTGAAAGAACAAGATCCAATGGCTGTAAAAAATAAAGTGAACACTAAACCCATTAATTATGCTATTCTTAATAACGATTACAACAAACGATTTGTTCGACAATATGATTTATATAGTGAACATGCCTATTGGAAAGCAACTTCGGTCCCATCTTTAGACCTATCTCCTTCTTCCACAACCAACAAAGTTGAGGTTCCAAAAGAATTTCCTAAAGTGAGTATGGTGAATACTAGCTTGAAAGAGCTTAAACGCCATCTTGCTGCGGCTTTGATCCTGGTTATAAAGACAAGAACCACTGCCACAGATAATACTGAGGGCACGTGGGGTTTGAAATACAAAGGCTTGTTTTTCGAGAGAAATTATTCCATTTATAAAAAGAATTAAAAAGTTATTCCTCAATAACTTCAATCAATACTTGGTTGATGAACTTGCCGATGTCCAAAATGTCTTTTATCAAATGGAACAGGCTGTCGAACAACATCGCTTGGAGTCCAGAACTTTCGGAAGTTAAAATGAATCAAGTTTTGAGTGAAAATGAAGTCTATTGGCATCAAGCCATTGATCATGGTATTGTAAAAACTGTTGTGAATTTGTCCTGTGAATGATGGTTGTAAATGTGGAATGAATGTCAAAAGTGTCTCGAACTCAGACTGAAGCTCTCTCACATAAAAGGATGTTGTTGATAAAGAAAACTTACGATAACTTTGTAAGAGTTTTACAACTCTTTGAAACATTGCATCACTTTGGGAAGCCGATTCTAATTTAATCAATAAAATTTTTCAACAAACAAACAGTGTTTTAGATCAAAATGCTCCAAGTTTTACTCAGTTGTTTGAATTAAGTGAATTGAGAGCTCAGTCTCAAGAGAAAGACACAGTCATTGTCAAGTTGAAAGAGCAAATTAAGTCCTTAAAAGGAAATGTAGATGATAGTAAAGTCAAAATGGACATGGATGAAATTGAGACTTTCTTCTTTCCTTAATTTATTTTAACATTGAATTGGAACATAGAGTGACAAAACTTGTTGCTGAGAATGAGCATTTGAAACAGACTTATAAGCAACTTTATGACTCGATTAAACCAAAACGTGTTCAATCAAAAGAACAATGTGATGCGTTAATCAAACAAGTCAATATAAAGTCTGGGGAAATTTCTGATTTAAATGCAAAATTCAGGAACATGTTTGGTCCTAGCTGCCCCTAAAAAATTGTTAAGGAAACTTAAAGGAAAAGCTTTAGATAAGGAGGCTATTGAGACCCAATCTGTTGATCCAAAAGTGTCTAAGATAACGGTGGAACCATTCACGTCCCATATTGTTGAATTATTGGACTGCCACTCCTCCTATATTAAGCACACCAGGAAAGAAGGCTTTCGTCCCCTTAGGGATATAGTCGAACATGTAAAAGAGAATTATCCTCAAGATTCACTCTTAGAGTCTGCCTTTAGGTATACTAAAGTCATTCAAGAATTGATTTCACACATAAGTAGACTTGCCCTTGCATCAACAATTTTGATCCTCAATTTGAAAAAAAAAATTGCGGTACACGAGGAAAAAAGGACAAGGAAAGTTAGGTTGTGAATCACTCACATCCACAGAAAACACAAAAATAGACTCGACTTCAAACATAGTTTCTAACAAGCATGTGTTGCATTCTACAGGAGTAAGACTTTCTACTAGTGCTAGCGGATCACAGCCTTCAGGCAATACCAGGAATGATAAGATTCAGCAAACACCAAGTAGTAATTACAAAGAAATAAAAGTTGAAGCTCACCCTTGGAACATTAATCAGTATTAATAAAAGGAATGGTACTGTATAAAGTTAATGTATCTGTGTCTGTGCAGAATTCAATAATCATGGATATTCTTGATTATGTCTATACTACCGATGATGATTGCATGTCTTCTGATAATTTGTGTGTTTCTAATTCTATGAATGATGTGAAATTTCGTGCTAAACCTAAAAAGAGAAAATCTAAGAAAGAGATTTGGAAACCAACAGGAAAAGTGTTCACTAAGATAGGATATATTTGGAGACCTACCGGTCGGACCTTCACTATTGTAGGAAATGCGTGCCCTTTAACTAGGATTACCACTACTAATGAAGTGCCTTCTAGGAAACCAATAGTTCTAGAATCTGAATCACCCAAACCTGTGGTTAATTTGGTATATTCAAGGAAACCTAGGAAGAATTTAAAAAAGGGGGGAGGGGAATACTGAGCCGTTAGCAAATAAACTAAGGTTATAAAACCAATATCTGCTAACAAATTGGAGCCAGTAAATCCTGGGCGATCCACAAACAAACCAATGTTCCACTCTACATCTCTTATTGGTAATGCAGGTTGTCCAAATGTCCTGCTGGTTTTTGGACTCTGGCTGTCGATGCACATGACCGGAAGATCGCTCTCAGATCATATTTCATCAGTAAATTCTTGGGTACAGTCAAATTCGGATATTGATTCAAGTTGCTAAAGATAATGGGTTTTGGAGACTATAAGTTTGGGATTGTTCACTATTTTCAAGGGTTTTGACGTTGATGGACTTAGGAATAAGATATTTCTGGTGGGGACAATGATGTGATTTCCATCTCGTAGTGGCTTTTCGTCTACTCAATGCGGCTTTCGTAATCTTGAGGTGTTGATTGACTTTGTCGGGTTCTAGAGGGGATTAATCTTTATTCTCTTTACACTTGGGAATATGATGGCGTCCTCTCCCATTTTTCTATTGTTAAAGGCTTTTTAACCAAGTCTGGGTTTTTGGCATCCGTCGGCTATCTCACTTGTACTTTGGTGTATTTTTATCGTGGCATGACATCGGACTTGGCAGAGGTCTCTTTTAGCTGATTGTTGAAATGGATTCACTTATGTTTGCATGTGCATTAGGCAAACAGTTCAAAAAAGAAACCCACAATCCAAATCTGAGGACACCAATCAAGAAAAACTTTATATGTTACATATGGATCTGTGTGGGCAATGCGTGTCGCGGAGTGTAATGGGAAAGAAGTAATGTCCTCGTTATTGTCGCGACTACTCTCGATTTACATGGTAAATTGTATTGCATCAAAAATGATGCTAGCTTTTATGTATCAATTTTTTGAAGATGATCCAAGTACGTCTTAAGGAAACCGTCGTCGCATCAGAACAGATAATTGGGAAATGAGTTTGTTAATTAGGACATTGCTTGTGAATATTATGAGAAGTTTTGGCATCTCTCATGAAACATCAGTCTGCTAGCTTCCACAGCAAACACGGTGATGTTGAAGATGAATTCGTTCGCTAATTGAGCCGCCCACACTATGTTTTTTATGCAAAAGCTCCTTTATTTCTATGGGCCGAAGCGGTTGCTACAACCTGTTATACCCAAAATTGTTCCATGATACGTCGTCGTCATGGTAAAACACCATACGAGTTTTTACACGACAAACCTCCCGATCTATCGTACCTTCATGTGTTTGGTGCACTCTGCTACCTAACGAATGATTGCGAGAATTTGGGCAAGTTACAACCGAAGGCTGACATTGGTATTTTCAATTGGCTTGCACCACGAGAACGCTTCTGGAATTACAACAGACGTACCAGATGTAAAATTGAAACCATCATGTTGACTTTATCGAGCTGACCCGCGATGGCTTCGAACACATCAGTTCAGAAAACGCACTTCCATGATTATGAACTCCTGTAACAATCAGTTCAGGACTCATGCAAACCTTCCTCCTTCAAACACCATTTGTACCACCTTCGAGATCTGACTGGGATTTGTTGTTTCAACCAATGTTTGATGAGTCACTTAATCCCCCACCTTATGTTGATTTACAAGCACAGAAGTCATTGCTCCTATTCCAGAAGTAAGTTGCAACTCTAAATACATGCTGTATCAAACTGGCTTTACTTCCTCAACTACAGTTGATCAAGATGCACCATCACCAGTAACTACTTTACAACATAAGAACTTAAAATCCTTATTATTTTATTCATGATGTTGAAGAAGATAATCATGACATGATAGTTGCACATATGGGTATGATCCTGTACTTTGGTTTCTAATTCCAGAATTATTACTGATCACTCTCATCATCGGATGTTATTTATAAAATTGTGCCTCCCGATCACCAAGTTTCTGCACACAATAGCAAATGGACTAAGGATCACCCACTTGAGAATATAATCGGTGATCTCGACAGACCAGTTTCCACATGACTACAAATCCATGAACAAGCCTTATTCTGCTACTATGATGCCTTTCTCACATCAGTCGAACCTAATAACTACAAAGACGCATTAACTCAAGCATGTTGGATTGAAGCTATGCAAGAGGAACTTTATGAATTTGAACGTCTTAAAGTTTGGGAACTTGTTCCTCCTCCTGATAAAGCATTTGTCATCACTCTTAAGTGGATCTATAAGGTTAAGCTTGATGAGTTAGGAGGTATTCTGAAAAACAAGGCTCGGTTGGTCACTTGTGGTTATCGTCAAGAAGAGGGAATCTATTTTGAAGAGTCCTTCGCTCTGGTTGTAAGATTAGAGGCTATACGAATTTTTCTGGCGTCTGCTGCTCATATGAACATGGTCATCTATCAAATGGATGTGAAGACTTGCATTTTTAATGGTAATTCGGAAGAGGTTATGTTAGCCAACCGGGACGGATATGTGCGATCAGGCAACCATAACTACGTGTACAAGCTCAAGAAAGCTCTTTATGGGTTGAAATAAGCTCCACGCGCGTGGTATGATATGTTGTCTTCATTCTTGATATCCAATGACTTCTCAAAAGGCCCAGATGCATCTTCATAAACCAATCTAAATATGCTTTTGAATCACTAAAGAAATATAGCTTTGAATCTTGTGACCTAGTGGATACTCCTATGGTGGAGAAATCCAAACTGGATGAGGATAAAGAAGGGAAAGTTGCAGATCCATCACACTATCGTGGTGTGAATTGGCACCCTCCCTTTATCTTACAGCCAGTAGGACTGACCTACAATTTGTATATGCATGTGTGCCCGTATCAGGCCCGGCCTACCTAAAAAGCACTTTTATAGCGGTTTAAAAAGGATCTTTTGGTATCTTAAAAGGAACCGTAATCGGGGACTTGGTATCCGAAGATTCTTCCATTGGCACTACGCATTTGGAAAATGCGGATCATGCTGGTGTCAAGATACAAGCAGTAGGACATCTGGTAGTATACAACCTTTGGGGTGATAGACTGTAAGATGGTCGTCTAAAGGCAGAAAAGCGCTGTGATATCCAGTATGGAAGCTGAATATATTGCTTTGTACGGTTGTGCTCTAGTTCCTTTGGATGAGATCCAAAACTTACCGACTATGGCTTTGGATTCATAAAATTCCAATGTACTGTGATATCAAAAGCGCTATTGCTTATGCTGCAACAACGTTCAACATTCCAGATCCTAAGCATATAGACATCGATTTATTATCAAGGAGCTGTTGAAATGGTGTGATCGAACTTTTACTTTGTCAATACGGGTGTATTCAATTGGCGGAAATCTTCACTAAAGCTCTTGGCCAGAAGAATCTGATTTTCAATCAACAAGCTGGGTATGCAAAAGTGTTACGCCGGAGCACTGAAAACGTGGCAGATGGACATTGAAGAATATGGGCGGTACCTATTTCGAATTTCCTTTGTATATAATATAACTCAGAAAAACTAAAAATATTTTCTTTTTAATAACTTTTTCAAAAAACAAAATACAAAATTTGAAAATTGAGAAAAAATACAAAACAGGAAGTTTGCTTATGCATGGTCTTCTGAAAATCGATAACATTTACGGTCTTAGAAATGTCATTCAACAATGATACGAGCCTGTAAATAAAGTTCGAGCAGAAGTTTCTAATGTTTTCAAAACATGCCCATCTCGGCTTGCTATTACTTTCACGATGGTAACCCGCTTTTCACCTTGAGGAAAACATGTCGTCTAAAAGACAGTTGTTCCTAACAACGGGAATTTATTCTCGGGCATGATCTACTTTATGACCATGCAAAGGCTTGTGTTTACTTTGTAACACAACCCGTGCTTCCTATTTTACCATAAGTGTACGTGTCAGTGCGTTTATGTGTTAAAATAAGAAAAATCTTATTTTTATTGGTAAAAAGTTGTCTTCATAATGAATCAGTGTTTTCAGTAATCACAAAAAGATTTTAAAAAACAATTCGACCACTCAAACAATGACAACAGCTCTTTAAATAGAAAACGAGTCATTATTTAAGGGGGAGAAAGTGTCATCCAATAATCTTTTAAAACAGTCTTTCAAAATAAGTCATGGAATAAAGGGATAAAGTTTTGAATAATGACAGATAATAATTTTATATCAACTACAAGAGCTTTAGATGTCATTTTATATCAACTACAAGAGCTTTAGATGTATGTTGTTTAAATCTTTATGGACTTATTTTCAATTTGAGACTTAGTTGAATTCAGGGCGTTAAAACTTCATTTCGAATCAATTATTGCCAACCCTCATGTTTGTAAAAGACGTAGGAATGTTAGAATACTTTCATAGTTGTAAATGCTTGAAGTTGATTATCAGGGACTAGATTTAAGCTTAATTAATTCTTGCAAACACAATCTCGAATATGTATGTAGTATAGGTTTTGCTGATTTCGACGTGTTGAAACAGCAAGGGGAAGGAGTAGATGTAGGGACTTGATAGTGTCCTTATTTTCTTTTGAGGTAGCTTCTTTCTGTCTCTTGAGGTTAGATTTATTTTGATTTTACGGCTGTTTTGAATCTTTCGGGTGGCACTATTTCTATCACATGGTGGAAGGAGAAATCTTGTCTTAGCCATTATGCTTATTTGAGTCACAGGGGATTGTGTTAGGTGTTTAATTATTTAATAACATGAGAAAAAGTCTTCTGATTCATTAATGCTTCCTCAAACGGTCAATCCCTAAGCTTATTCTTAAAAGAAGTAGAAATATTTGATAAAAGAGGTACACATAGGTATGATGATTCCTTAAGTCAGTCAGTATTCTGCAGAAAGAAATGAGTACATTTGGGACTTAGTTGACTTAGGTGCTTCCATTTCGACTACTTAGAGGGAATAATTGTGATATCCGGGACTTAGTTGACTTTGGTGTTACAATTTATATCATAACTATCCTGAAAAGAGAAATGCGCTCATCCGGGACTTAATTGACTTTGGTGTTGCGGTATCAAGTTCTTGAAAGGGTTAATTGTGTACTTCGGATATCTGGGCTTTATACATTAAGACTGCTTGATGCGGCTTGCAAGAAAGTTCTGAATCTACTCAAGAAAGGATTGTTGGTTTAGGGGGAAGCTAAGACAACATCAACACCGACATCACCAACCACACAAGCTCAAGTTACATATGTATCTGAATCTGTTCTATCCTCGAAGTTTGATGCAAAGACTTTCATAACTTGGAAAGAAAGTTAAAGCAACGCTGAAGAGTGCTTGGACAGAGAAAGATCAGATTGACAACCTCTTGAAGAGAGATTGTTAATAGGAGCTTGGAAACAGTTCGTGTCGGAAAACTTGTACATAGGAGGACCTACGGCTGCTACAAAAGAAACCATATGATTTAGATCAGATGATGGTTTCATCAAATCAGGTCAAACCTCGTACATAATAATCATGTGATTGTATGTAGTGTAGACTTTATGGTGATATTAAGGAGTGCTCGAGTACAAAATTTTCAAGAATTTCTTAGGTATTTAAAAATTTTTCAATTTTTCATACTCAACACCATCTTATTACCCACATCAAAAGTGAGGGGGAGCAATAAGATGTTCCCATTATGCTTAGGAATATCATTTTGTCCTGAACGGTTAATCAATTGATATCCAAATATCAGGGATTAACATTTTGGATAGGGGGAGAAAATGTGATTAACTGGACTTGATGTATATTGACAGAAGTAATCAATTAAAATGGAGTCGATGCACTCCACACTTAGCATGTACTACAGATTGACGTCTGAACATGTTAAGGGGAGCTTATAGTCGATGAATTAAAAACATTCAAGTGTAAAACCTTTTGTATTTATATCAACACCTTTGAATGAATTTTTTTTAATGATTTTGGTTTGCTAATGGTGATGGATACCAAAAAGACCTGACCATGTACTTAATTTTATGGAGTTATAGGTGGTTAGGTATAGTATTCAAATCATAAGATCCAGCCAAGATCCGAGGGATTACCCAGGGATATCCATAGTTAGTGTAGAAGTCCTTATGGTATGATTAAAAGGAGAAAATTGAGAAATCGGGAATAATGCAGACTTAGATGGTGTTGAAACACTGGAAACAAACCCAAACAAGGTGTTAGTTTTGAATCGTCTTCGGTATAGCATTAAGCGGGTTGAAGAATGAAAAAGAAATGTAAGGATAAAGGGTGAAAAGAAAGAAGCCCTCCATACACTTAGGCAGAAACCGGGTCAATACATATGCTGTCAGAAACATTAGGTGTTCAGTCTGACTATGCATGACAGCTCCATGGACCCAGTGACGATATACACAAACCCCTCCAGCCACTCAAATTCGGAAAGGACTTTGTTCAAAACTTACGGAGATAATCATTTCTATTGACTTTCTCACTCCGAGTTAGTTGATATTGAAAAGGTGGTAGTCAGCTCCAGCCTCTGATCACTAAAATTAAAAGTGCACTTTGAGTCTAGAGCCAAACGAGATCAACTTTGATTGCCACTGGGATAAGTATCCTCACTTCAGGACGCCTTGTCATAATTTAGCTTGTTATCTCACACAATGTGAATATCAAGTAATATCATTAGAGTCCTACGCAAGATCCTTGTGATTTTGCCAGAACATCCGAGTGATACTTAGGTATTCACAATGAAGATGGAAATCCTGCTTGAGCCAACATCAAACAAGCTCATGGTAGGTGACTTGTGCGGTTCTTATGAATCAAGCTTGTGACAACTGGAAAGCAACAATGGTCGATTATTTGATGAAGAAATATTGTTCCAGGTTTTGGGATCAACGGGTAAAGAATTTTAATTGCTTAAAACTCCTCGATGTGTCACAAAACCACTTTAGCAAGTGACATGTCGATTGATTTTTAAATCGATTTTCTATATCAATCGGTGAGATAGTAACTCACTGGTTCACTCTTATCGTGCTGTCTGCTTTGAGACGTTCCGATAATGAGAACATGATGAGTACGAAGAATCTAATACTTTTGTGTTAGAAAGATTCAATACTACAGCTGGAAATCCTGTCAAGAAGATTCTTCTTAAATTGAATCTATCTGATCACAGGTCGATCCTCACGGATTTGAAGGTTACTCCAACCAAACCTGGGCGAATGACAAAGCCATATTCGTCCCCCCGCTTTATTGCTAACTATTTTATGCAGGCTATTTAAAGATGGTGGTTGAGGTTCTTGATTCTAGCTGACTCGCAAGATCCATAGCCACATGCTCATACCCGATAGACAAACATAAGGTCTTCATGAAAGGCTCAAATACATATTTCAAGACTTCCGCTACTCTGATAACGAACGTCTTTCTCGAAGTGACGAAGTATTATAGTTAACGAATCTCAAGAAAGACATAGCATTAAAGCTTTTCAAGACAACCATTCAAGAAAGGTATGAGCATGTTGGTTCAGAAATCACAAATCCACAAGATGGCAAAGTTTCAAGATGGCGAAGAGATTGTGCTTGGTTGATGATCTCAAGATGCTCAAGATCACAATGTTAAATACGAGTTCAAGGAACAAGCTCAATCCAAAAATCAATGATCACTACAACATACTCACATGAGAATGTCAAAAGGACGAGCTAAAGACTAAAGACAAAGCATTGTATGCTAGGCTTAAAGTTTTGTAAAATGGAGTGACCTCCCTTAGGGGGAGATTGTTGGAAACACAAAAAGTGTCGGTCACTTCCAAGTTGTAATATATATATATTCTTTACAGACCCTGGAGACGGCGCCATGATTAATCCTGACGGCACCGCCAGGTCTGCTACATGAAAATTTGATTTTATTTAATTTTTGAGAAACTAATCTTGTATAATTTTCAGGATTTGTAATTTTCCTAAAAACCTGCAGAAAACCACGATTGCATTAACACATTCATCCTATCTTTATTACTTTCATAGATTCTAAACTTAGTTAATGAGGTTGTATATCATTCACCCATGGATTTTACACTCGCCGCTTGGTGTAGTTGTTTTTGTCTTTGATTTACAGGTTATATTTGATGAGAAAAAGCTTGGAAGTTCTTAGGAAGTTTCATGTGACGATTCTTGGAGGATGATTTAACCAGCTATCGCATGTTTCTTCCCCGTTATTGAGCAAACCAAGGGAGTACTAGTTTCTTTCACTTGTTTTCTTTTCCCTTTATTCATTTTACGGGTATACCTAAAGAACATTGAGGACAATGTTCAACTTAAGTATAAGGGAAATAATCCTTAGAAACTATTCCTTCAATTGTCATTTGCTTGTTCCTTAAAATGATGGGTAATATATCAAAACATAGCATAGACGGTAATTTTAACTCAAATTTAATTTTTTTCTGTGACATTTACCGACGAAAACCGAGTATTAATCCTCTCTCATGGATAAAAATTTATATGACTAGCACAAAAATCCTCATAATTCCACCCTAAAAAAATGTGAGGTTCGCCTTTAGATCTATAGGAATTCGGGTATCCATTTTTGATACCCAAGATAATTTATACCTTTAGCTTTCTCGAGTTAAGGTTCGAATGCAGTCGTATGTGTCTATTTCGTCATTACAGATGTGTACATATGGTCTTTGTCACCTTTTCTGGAGCATTGGTATTAGTATTAAAAATTATATGAGTGTACCAGTAGTGTATTAAATTCTAGAACTTGCTTTTGTAATGCATCCCGAGACCGCATAATGAGAATTAAAATTTGCTAAATGATAAGAGGCACTAGGATTAACCCATGTTTTAAACCTGTAATTGTTATGATGGTCACATCGACTATATAATTATCCCGCACCCGTGCTTCGCACTCATTTTTAGTGCAAGACTCCTCTAGTGAAACCCTCCGGACCTATCCTTTTTACGGTTCTCATAACTTTCTAGTTAAGCCGGACTATTAATGAAGAGCATTGTTAACCCTTAAACCAATTGTTACACCCAAATCGTCTTAGCCTACCTTGTATGTACTCGCTTTTAGTACATTATTGTTTTAACCCAAGTTAATTATTGAGTACACGGTTGCTAAGTCCTTATCCTTGTAAATACAGTTATAGGACGATTGGGGTTCATGGTAGTTGGTATGTGCTTAATTACACATATCATTTTCCATTAAAACGGACTTAAATGACCAAAAACGTACCAAAAATACAATGTATTTGTATGTTTTCACTTATATTGTGCAGGAATCGGATATCTAAGAAAAGGACAAAAACGAAGCAAAAACGACAAAACCGAGCACGGAACGGAAAGAGCGGAAAAAGCCAAAGTCAAAAAGTCAAAGTCAACCAAAAAGTCAACACCAAAAAGTCAAGTCAAAGTCAAAGCCGGAACCGAAGAAATACTTAATGGACCCACCCATACCCATCTAATAGGCCGAGTCAGCCCATTAAGGAATTATATGAAGACTTATACAAAGGAAATGGCCCAAATACCTTTTATTTTAACTCGGCCCAAACAGTTTCCCTAAGCCCAATCTCCCTTTAACGGAATTAAGCCCAAAAAACACTTAACTAATGTATCCGTTAAGTCACAAGGACCATTCATGCAAATAAGGTATATAACCTCAAGGGCCAGTTCTGCCAATCCTTTAAAACTATTCTCACCACAAGGACTAAGGCTGCAATAAAACATATCACTTTGAGGGACCATTTCTGCCAACTTCCAATCTTTCATGTTAAATCAAAAATGGCGCCAAACAAAAGCTTTCACCCCACAACAAAACTTCATAACTCACCCCATAAACAGCCAAAGTCCACCTTGGCAATCCTCAAGCATCATATTCGACAAGGAAAGATGACAAAAATTTCAATGGGTGGGATCATAAGACTTGGGCACCACTCAAGATTAATGGACAAGATGAGACTTTGAAGACACTCACACAACAAACACACCCTTGTTCTATCTCAGTGAAGAAACACAAGAAGACTTGAAGACTTGGAGCTTTTAGTATAAAAATAGGACAAGTGTAGCCTAGTTCTTGGTCGAATTTTTGTTAAGTCCAAATTTGTATTAACAAAGTTTGTCCAATTTTTGATATTGCAATTTTAATTTTATGTCATTTAATTACTTGTCATTTAAATACTTGCATTGTAATTTTCTTAAGTTAATGAAAGTTTAAGTTTTCTTTAAATACTGTCTTTTACCTTATTTGTCATTTAAATACTGTTTTTAAGCTCTTGTATAAGCTTTTGAAACATTAAAAGCTTATATAAAAACCTGTTTTCATATCTGTCTTAAAAAACCAAAAAAAATCACCAAAAATCAGTCAAAGAACACATGGAGCAAGGTAAATAGTGGATGGCCTTGGGTTAGTGCTTCTTGGGAAGCTATAGGAAAGGTTTATAAGCTGTTTGAGGGCTTATTATCTTGCCAAAAAGCTTGGACCCTTGTGAGTTCCATTTTCTTATTTTTTTATTTTTTTGCTTATTACTGTTCCTTACGGCTTATTCTTGCTTAATATTGTTGTTTTATGCTTAATTGTCCTTGTTTAATGCTTATTTGCCATTTGTTCAACCACTTTGCTTAAATCTTAGTTAATCAGCTTAAAATTGCTTTTAGAAAATTTAAAGGGGTGTTTGGTTTAAGGTGAAAAAGGGTCAAAACTTGTGAAAAACTAGTTTGGGTCACTTGGCCACTTTTGGCAAGCTATCTTTAAGCTATTATAAGCTGTTTTCAAAGATTTTTAAGTTTGAATGTTTGTTTTTGAGCCTTTTCTAAAAGCTGTTTAAGAATGTGGTGACAAAGCAACAACACTAGGAGAAGCAATCTAGGGAGTAATACATGATTAAATAAACACAGTCTTTTATTATATTGTTATCACCAGTAGTTTAGATTATTATTTAGCTTATTAGCTAAAACTAACCACCTCTCTAATTATATGATTTACTTGCTTTCCATAAAATATAAAAACATAAAAATAGTCTTCCCTCAACCTTTAGAATTCTGTTAGACTATGATCAAGCCTTCCCAACTTATTCCTCGAGTGAACGATAACAACCCCCTGAGTCTTGCCTATACTACTACTACAACGATTAGGTGCTCTGCCTAGGGAATTGTAAAACTCCGTGTAGAAGTCTAACGACGACCGCATTAATACCATTAACTCCTTGTCCTTTATAGGAGCGGTGAGCATTGGCAGTTCTACCACTAACCTTATCATGGCTTGGAAAGCTTCTTCTACGGACTCTGTCGAACGAAAGTCTTTTTGTTGGTTAAATTTAAGATTAGAGTCTGAAGAAGAAAGTACAATGGCATTGGAATTGATAAGATTTATCAAGAAGGTACTTGCTGACTTAGAATCTAAAGAACAAGACTGATGGAAGTGAGAAGGGATTGAGTGATGGCTAACCACCACACAACAAATGGTTATCAATTCACCATGCTTAACATGCAAAAGAATTGGCTAGTCCACAAGCAAACGGCTTGGGGTAAAGACTTCTCAAATCCGTTGATGGTTTACAATTTACCAAAAATTGTAAGGTAATCAACTCACCTTGCTTCTTGGTAAAGAGTTGGCTAGTCCGAGATCAAACAGTTCTTGGTAAAGACTAATCAAATCTGTTGATAGCTGATAGTTTGCTAAAAACTATATGGTTTATCAATGCACCATGTTATTACAATGAAGCATTGGCTAGTCCAAACTCAAACGGTATTTGGTAAAGACTTCTCAAATCCGTTGATGGTTGACAGTTTACCAAAAACTGTATGGTATTTAACTCACCATATTCTTAGAATAAAGAGTTATCTATCCCAGAGCAAACGGCTACTGGTAAAGGAACATCAAATCCGTTAATGGCTGGTAGTTTGCCAAAAACTACAAAGCCAACTTAGTTGGATTGTAGGTATCAAGATGTTGCTTTGTGGCTGAAAAGATGTTGCTGAATTGCTGAAAAGTCAAGGATGCTGCTATAAAAGGATAGACTGTACAAGATTAAGAAATCATGAAGAATGTTTGGATACATCCTCTATGCAATCAAGTTCTTAAAGGAATGAAGAAACATGAAGTTAAAATAGTTTAACATTCATGTTTAAGGGAGGATTGTTAGGATTAATGTTTTATTAACTTAGTACCGACAGTACAATAGTTAGTACCGACAGTTATACTTAGTACCGACAGTACAAAGTGTTAGTACTGTTAGTTAGTTAGTACCGTTAGTAGTAAAATAGTTAGTACCGATAAGAAGATATTTAAAAGATATTTATGAGATATTTGTCAGAAAGTCATGTAAGACTTTTAGGGTTATCCTTGATCTATAAAAGGATAACTATTGACATAGTTAGAACATATATGAAATAGACAATTACAAAATACACAACATTTTAGTGTGCAACTTTTGGGAGCCGAACCCTAATTATTTTAAGTCAAGTGTAGCAGCTTTCAGGGCATTTTTAGGGTATCAAAACCCTAATGTATCAGCCTTAAACCTATGTTTTAATGAAGTGAAGTCTTTTATCTTTTATCATTTAATATGTCTATGTGTTGTGTGATTGATTCTTGTTCTTCGCTTTCTTTTAATATGCTAGGCTAGATCCATTAGTATTTACTTATGATTGCATGAAACTTTGGTTGTAGATCCTTTTTAATATTGTTTCTTATGATGGATGTGCGCGTTAGGCTCTAGAAAACTGGCTATAAAATATTACATTAGCATAGACGTCTAGGGAAACGGGAGTGTGTAGAAAGGATACCATCAGTAACAGTCTTCATACTACCTTACCCCTAATATGGTTGATCCCTCTTAAGTGTTTTGATGCATGTAATATACTCTCAGGGGCCTTGTAATAGTCTTCATACTACCTTACCTGTGCGTTTCCTTAACGGAATATTACATAGACGGCGGATTCGTGTAATATGTTCATGACTTAGGAAATACTTACACAGATCATCACAAGTGTGACAAAGCAATAGAATTAGATAAGCAAACTAAGGAGTAGTGCATGATTAAGTAAATACGTTTGTTTACCATATAAGAGTTCGCCAAATTAGTTTAGATTTAATTCTTAGTTTAATTAGTTAAAACCAAACCACCTCTAAAATATAAAAATACAAAAATAATCTTCTTTGAACCCTTTAGATCTCTATTAGATTTAGTTCGAGCCTTCACATGCTGTTCTCCTAAAGGACGATAACAACCCCCGAGTCTTACCTTTCTACACTACAACGGTTAGGTACTCTGCCTAGGGGATTGTAAAACTCTTTGCGAGTTCACAAGACCCGCATCAGTCTTCCCCATGCTATACATATTGTAAATCATTACAAAAGCATGATAGTCTTTAGAGAGTGAAGTTAAAATCAAGTTCATTAATTCGTCCCTTTTGGTCTCCTTCTTTGATCGACGTGCAACCAGGCATGCCTTCTTTCGTTTCGTTGGTGATCACAAGAATCCCAGACGTGTAGCAAGGAGTCAAGTGGTGTGGTTCGGTTGGTATTAGTTTTGAAGTTGGTTTGGTTCGTTGAGGTGTTTAACGAATTTAGGTTTTTGCTGATTCGAATCACACTTCACACGACTTTGTTCGTGAGTCTTACGTTCATAATATTTCCCATTCATTATTATGCAATCATGTCATATGGATTTATTGTGCTTGAGAAATTTACTTTCTTAAGAACAATATGAGCACACACGACCCCTAACGCATGATATTCATTTCAAACATACACTTTTATATTTTTACCGTAGTAGAAACAAAGAACTTAAACTTGTTAACTACTAATTTGGTAAAACTCTTAACCACATGTTGTTACTAAGCCGTGTTCTAGACCTCTTTGTAACGAAATATAGACACTTAATCATAGTTTATCCGAATTTCAGTTAAAAGCAAAAACACTTTTTTTTTTCGTAAACCTTCTGATTGTATATCTGTTACATTAGAAACCGTATACAAACATGACCAATGGAATTTTTGAGCTTATCATTCGTTAACGTAGTATAGGAGTAGCGTTCCATGCATAAATTTAAGATTCTTAACATACTTTTTAACGAAGCGAGAAATAGACTAACAAATCTGTTATTTTATGTGCATGAAAACTGCCCTGTTAGGTCAAATTTAGGCCTTGTTTTGACCCACTTAGACTTAGACATAAAGTCAACAAATAAGTGCACCAACTGCAACTATCAAATCTAAACCTCTGTGCCTTAAATGCAACTATCACCATGATGGAGAGTGTGCACCCAAGTGCACCAACTGTAAGAAAAGTGTCATTTGAAGAAGAATTGTTGGCATCGCCATTAATGGTAAAAACCAAGAACTATCACTTGCTAGAAAGTTGGGAATCAAGGGCACTACATGGAGTGATGCCCTTGTTGAAGAACCAAGGTACTGAAGCCTGATGAATGGTGTATGCCTTAGGAGGAGAAACCGACCAAGACATTAACAACATGGAAGACGATATCAATGCTTAGACTCTATCTCCTCAAAAAGTTCTCGTTGTATTTTCTCTAAAAATTTCCATTGTACGTACGTACCTTTTAAATTATCTAGTTCGATCAAAATCAATATGTTGTGAAAATTCTGTCTAATTTACCTTAAATCACTATTTATATATACAAGCTACTATCACAAATATTATGAAATCGTAACACTATTTTGACAAAAATGAGCATAGCATCGTTAGCCCTCAAATATACATAGTAGCTTCATCACTAAGTATAATACAAGGAAAAGTACCATGCCATGTTGAGAAGTATCACCGTAAAACTTTTATCAGGAATCAAATTTTCTATTTTTACTCTCGAAGGACAACCCGTCGACAAGTTCAATCGTCATCAAGGAAATTGAGACCCGTACCAAAGTACCAACCTAAAAGCAAATTGACTTAACCACGTAAAAAGTATGATTAAGACAAGTATATACACCTCTTCATCAACACTATTCCGGAAAGCAACTCGAACTGAATTGCGGGACGCAATTCTTTTAACACGGGGAGACTGTAACAATTCACATTTTCACGTCATTTTACGTCAATAAATACTCAACTAATTATTTTAAACTTTTTCGCATTTACTTTTAATTTTCATCGTTTAGTTAAATCGCGTAAACTAAAAATCAACATTCAACGCAAACGCGTATCAACAATAAAAATAAACAAGAAGTGTATACCTTTTCAACACCACAAATCTGTAAATACATTTAAACTGTTGGGTAAAGCGTATACGAAATTCAGTTCTTACTATAACCCTATTACCCAATGTACAAAGCCCATTATCCCTTTTATAAAACCTCTCAATCCCACGTGATGAACTTAGCTGTGTTTCTTGTATCTGCTTCCCAAGCAAACCAACAGTACTCACCTTTTAAACCCTGTACATTGACTATGTAAAAACTAAGGATATTTTCTTGCCTAATATGAATCAACAATACAAATGTGACCACTATCCAAATACTACGTTACCTCCTTGGGATTCGTTTATAAAAAGGTCACCATTCCTCCCTTTGAGTTTCATAGTAACACAGCAGCCATCAAAAAAATTTATCTTTGCTCTCCCTTTTGTTCCCCTGGTAGTCACAAAAAAAAAAAATCAAACACATCCCCTCATACACTAAATACAGAAGTTAGAAAAACCCATAAAACTTTAACGCCTAATTCGTCCTTTTGTCTCCTAATTCACTTGATCGACGTGCTACCACAGAGCTTCTTTCGTTACGTTGGTGATCACAAGAATCCCAGACGTGTAACAAGGAGGGACAAGTGGTGTGTTTCGGTGGGTATTAGTTTTGAGAGTTGGGTTGGTTCGTTGAGGTATCTAACGAATTTTGGGTTTTGTCAGATATCGAAATCACACATCACACTACTTGTTTGTGAGTCCTTACGTTTAACAATATTTGCCATTCATTATATGCAATCATTCATATGGATTTTTAGAGCGTGAAATAATAACTTTCTTAAAACGTAAAATGAACACGACATCTATCGTTCATGATTATCAAATGCAAAACAACAATTTAAGCATTTTCCCCTTACAGAAACAAAAAACTTAAATTTGTAAACTACTATTGGTAAAAACTCTTAACCACATGTTGTTACTAAGACTAAGCCGTGGTGCAAACCTATTGTAACGAAATATAGATATTAACATAGTTAAGCCGAATTGCAGGTTTAAAAGCAAAACATTTTTTTTTGTAAACCTTTTGATTTATACGGGTTCATTGAGAAACCCGTATACAAACTTGACCAACGAAATTTCTAAGCTTATCATTCGTTAACGTAGTATAGGAAGTAGCGTTCATCTGCAAAATTGAGCTTCAACACTTTTTAACGAAGCGAGAAATAGACTTACAAATTTGTTATTTTATGTGCATGAAAACTGCCCTTTTGGGTCAAATTTAGGCATTGTTTTGACCCACTTAGACTTAGACATAGAGTCAACAAATAGGGGCGTTTTATAGTTGACATAGTAGGCTTTATTTAGCAACTTGAATCCTCGTAAACGGTTAATAATCGAGCCCGCAAACTGAGTCTCAAGTTAGTGATGTTGTCGCGTGTTCACAGTTAATACTGTTGGAAGGTCGCGACACCACCACATTCACACCCGTTTTTAACCCGCTTAATCACCTCGAAACGTAAAACTTAATTAATGAAATTGTAGTATACCTGGCATAGTATATAAATGTACTTTTAGTTTGTTATAAGGTTAAGTAACGAACTCGCAAATTAGACTAAAAGTTAGTACTGCTGTTGCGTGTTCCAACTGTTGAAACTGTTGGCAGAAGGGGGGCCGAGAACCCCATACTTTACCTCGTTTTAATCACTATAACACTTAAAATTCAAAACTTATAAAAGTGGATGAATTTTGTACTTCTGGAGTTTAGTTTTATCAAAAAGTTTATTTGGTTTGCATAATACTGAGTAACGAGTTTGTAATCCGCGAACAAAGTCAGCCAAAAGTCACTGAAATACACATATCAAAAATAAGTTTTATGTCTGTAACCCACCGCGACATACCCCTCCGTTGGCCACGTTTTTAACATATTAAACGACATTTTTAGACAAAACTTAAATAACGAAAGTTATAGACGACATGGCCTAGTTTTCAAAACATCTTTTTGTTTGTAATTTCATTAAGTAACGAGTCTAGAATTTGATTGTAAAATTCTGCATTTGTCCCCCGAATTTTATAAATAAAACTTAATTTTTAAATTCATTTGTTATAACTTCGACCATTTGTTTAACACGTTTAGAGACCCAAACCAAGTGGTCGATTGAATACTATAAAAGTACTCTCAGAACTATTTATAAATTGTCCCGATATCGTATTTACATGGTTAGATGGTAAAGATTAAGACCCGATAATATTTGACCAAGTTTCATGAATACCACATTTAAACAATAAATTAATTTTCAAACTCAAGCACAATCTAAAAACAAGATTGTGCATACATTTAGTATATTATAGATTAGTAATAAGTCTTATTATTTATTTAAAGGTAGCGATAGAGTTTTGCAATCGTTTTTCGTGCCTGCCTTATTTTTGATATAACTTGCTATTGCATCAATGAGGTTTATAGTTCCCATCTAAATATTATAACTTTTCATTATTTATATCAAATCTCGGGATGAGATCATGTGTTGTTTACAAAAAGGTGCAAGTACATTTAAATTTCAATATTATCGAGTTGCCAAAGAGCTACCCACTATGCCCATCATTATGAACTGTTAATTACTGGATTGTAAGCCTTGAATGTTATGAATAGATCTATTTGGGAATTAACATCCCCGTTCGGGCAAGTAGCGCTTGCTAGTATTCCGGTTGAACAGAACGACGAACGCATACCATGTCGGACTCATAGATGTTACATGTTGAACATCTACATTGGGCAAATCATTCATCTGTAGTCGATACATACATTGTTGAGCGTCAGTGTCATGAGTTTAGTGCATTTTGTGATACATTTTTTTGTGATAATTGTAATTGCACTCAATTACAGGTAATCTGCTATCACCTTCATTTTAATTTATAAACCTATAAATTCACCAACATTATTGTTGACGTTTTAAAACATGTTTTCTCATGTACTTAAGTGCTAGGTGCTAGCTTGATGTGCATTGGAGTCTAAACAATACAATATTACTTTTTAAACGACCACTTAGATCGTGACTTTCATGACTAGCTGCAATGTATTAGAAGTAATAATGCCACACCCGGAACATCATAGAGCGAGGCTAAGCACCCATTTTGGGTGTTCAAGTGTTATTTCGATACCTTCCTAACTTCGTAAACATGTTGAAACTAAAGGCGTGTTTGAATAGTTTTACATCGTTTGTTTTACATTTTTAAAAGTTTAGCTTTCAAAAAAGTTAGATCTAAGTTATATGTTTTAAAAACCAATTCACAATATGAACAAACAATAACTATCTAAACTAAAACTAATAACAACAATAATAAGTAAAAAAGATTAAAGAAAAGAAACAACCAAACAAGACATAACCAAGATTTTATAGTGGTTCGCCCCTACACTACACCTCGAGTATCCTAACTCAAGATTTTACTATGTCAACCAAGCTCCCTTTAGGCGGAGAAAAACGTTTACACGCGCTTAACGTATTTTCTGACACTCGAAAGCTAAATGTCGAGTTCTATCTTAGCTAGAACCAATGTACAACCTACTTCACAAGATATACACACTCACAAGACTACACTATCTGGATCTACACAATATCCGAAAACACAAAAACAAAGATAAATACAATAGAGGTTTGGTACTAGAAGAAAATAGGAGGAATCACTTATTAACACTTGTTTTTTTTATGATAACGATGTCTTCTCCTTGCACTTGAATGAGAGGGAAGAGATGAAAAGAGAGATTAGATCACTTGAAACAAATCTAAGTATGTTAGTGATCAAATTTTTAGTGGAGATATAAGTTTTAAAAAGAAGATAAGAAGAGACTGAAAAATTTCATCGTTGCAAAGTAGAAATATTTTCACAAGTGGTATTCATATTTTATAGGCAGGAAATACAACGAAACTGGCGGCGTTCCCGGCGGACCCCTATATATAAGGGGCCGGCCAGGCCTATAAAGGCCTGCCAGTAGGACTCCGCATTCCATTTTTTTGTCTTTTGTGAGAAGGTTTGGGTATCCCGGTATAGATAGCTTCCGTTTTGGGGGGAGAAAATTTAATATTTCAAATTTTAAGTATTTAATAAAACTTTTCTTTAATTAGAAAATATTTGTATAATTAATTTTGTGAAAATATTTTGTAAAAAAGTAATGAAAGAGAAAAATATTTTCTAATCACTAATCATGCCTAATATTTGTTTGTTCATACCTTAAGTGATTATTAATCTTAGAAATAGAATTTTACGATTAATAATTTGTAAACGTTTAATTTTATGGTAAACATTTTTACATTTTGTTATTATCAAAACGTTGAGAGGTAGTAAAATATAAATAACGTTTTAGACATTATTTGTATTAACAATCTCCCCCTTTTTGATGATGACAAAATATAAACTCATTTTGTATAAAATTAAAAGTTACAAAATTATTAATGAAGTTTTGTTCCATGTCTCCTTCGTTTTGTCGAATTCAAAAAGGATGATCGTCGAGTAGTTATAGGAAGAAATAAATCGACGATATCAAGACTAAGACTCCCACCCTTAGTGACTCCCCCTTGTTCGGGGCACCAAGGGTTCGATCTTACAAAAATTATTTTGTTCTACAAACAAAGTTAGAAGCCAAGAGCAAGACAAAAATCCCCGCATAAATAAAAACACCATAGTTAATCAAGCCTTTCATTTCAACCATAAAGAAATTTCATTCAACACATAGTAGATCAATACCATAGTAGTATGATCATTACAAGACAAGGTAAACATAAATTAAGACATAAAGCATAAACTAGTTAGATCTTGAATTATAGTAGATGCCATAATCAAAAGGTTAATCGTCGATATTTTGGGTTGATAACCATGAAAGACTGGTTAACTAAAGAGAGAAATGAAGGTTGTGAAGCACTGTTTGGAGAAGTTTTCGGGTGAGAAGAAATGTGAATGAAGTGTATTTTCATTCTCAAGACTATAAATTGGTTTCTAGAGTATCGGCAACAATGACAAAAGCTTGAGTGAAAGTAAACTTGACCATGAGATGGTGGATAGATTTTTTAAGGTGGTGGTGAAGGTGGTGCTTGAATGTAGGCATGGGAAGCGTTATTGTGTGTGTCAAGAATGGTGGAGATGTTGTGAAGTGAGTTTAATCAATTCACTCTAGAGGAATTGTAGGAAGGTGGTGAGGAGATTGATAAGAAACTATGGAGGAAGTGGAGGTTTATTCATGTATGTAAATAGGATGGTGGTTTTTAGGTTGGATGTCTTGCGCTTCCACACTTGTCTAACTGACATTCTTGGTTTTCTAGAAAAGTTGGGATGGTGGTTTGAGCAAGACATTGATGTTGAAGAAGGGAGATTTGAGGGAGATGAAGATGGTGGTGAAGTATAGAAGTTGGGTGATTAAATAATGAGGAAGATTTGGATAAAATGGCTAACATGGTTTAGGAAAAGAGGAGCCAATATGGTTTAGCCAATCTGGAAATGCCCAGCTTAAGGCTATAGATAGAAGAGGTCAATGATACATGAAAAAAGAGCAAATTTCAAAGAATATTTCGTTCCTCTTGTATGCGTCCCATAATGTCTGGCGGACCAAATATGTTTGGGCCGCCTGATATTTATGGGGGGCCGTTTTTGAAAAGGCAAAATTTGTTCTAGTTTTATTTTTCTTAAGTCCATGATTTTTTTGCATCTACTCATTCAAAAATTAAGTAATAAAAACGAGGATTGAATGCTTCTAAACTAACAAACAAATCATTTTGGAAAATAGAGAATTCTACCATATAATAAATCAGTATCATTTTGGTAACATTCAAAGCAATATTAATATGATAAAATTAAAAATATCATCTTAGATTTTTGAAAGGATGGTCCTAATAGAAGATAAAGAATTGAGATAATATTAAGCTTTAATAAATATAGATATAGAATAAATGTCTTCAAAAACATGATAAACATGTTTACTTTCGTCTTCCCTTCATCATGTTCTTGATGGCTTGTCCAATTTACCTTAACCCTTCCTGGTGAGCTTCTCTTTGTTGAGTTTGGACATTTATGGTTTCGGAGAGATAGGTGTTTAAGTTGTGACTTTCATGAGGAGGGTTTTGAATGACTCTAGGGATAACATTAAATGAAGAAGAGACATTTTGGGAAGGTGAAGAGGACGCGTTGGAATGAAACGATTCATCATCATTTTCATCAACTATGACGTCTAGTGGAACAGATGAAGAAGGATGATTTTGAGTGGTGGAAGAAGAGCTAGCATTTGACACACGAGGTCTTTTCTTTCCTCGATCCGCGTCGCTCATCAAGTTCGCTCATAATGAGGAGCAGGGGATGCATGCACGTCATGTGAGAGATAATGAATACAAATTCATAGCTCAAGAGAACGGATATAACACTGGTTGAAAAATTGATTCAATCCATATCCCCATAAGGTAAAAGTTCCTTTGGTTTGTTTTGAGTCTTTTCCATTCTTTTGAGAATGAAGAATTCTAGATTGTAAGGAGTTGAGGTTTTAATGCAAACAAGAAAAGACAAATACACAACGCGATACATGATCCTTTGACCCTCCTAGCTTTAATGTCGTTTTCCAAGAATAATATCAACCCGAAAGGTTTCATATGAGTTGATCTCCTCGAGTTAAATTTCGTTTTTACCTACGACATGGTTTTCTTATTTTATGTACAGTCTCATGACCTTGTCGAGGAAACTTGAAAGAGAACTTAACGACCCTTGGAGAGGGAGGCTTGGTTTTTTAACAGAACCATTTACTCGGAACATTTATTGTCAAGTGTCAAGTGGACCACATTGTCGGTGTGAGAGGCTAACTTAAATGGGACTTTTAGGATTTGAACTGAATTCCTTAAGAGTGGGGGCGAATGACTTGATTTGAATGACAAAGTGACGACAAACTAGGCTTTCAGAATTATAGTAAAAAGTGAGTTGACCTATAGAAACTCGAGAACAAAACGAGCTAGCAATTGTTCGTTAATGTTTTAACAAACAATCAAAACCGATTTGAACTCGAACTTGCAAAGAATAACTCATATTTTTGAAATTTTGACTCACGACCCTTCCCTCATGAAAGTACCATTTTTTAAGATTTGCCATTGTGCTTAGTAAGGGTTGATTAAATTCATTTGAAATGATGGGTATGTAATTTCGTGTCTTTTGATGATCAAGTTCGGTAACTCAAGGCATTGTTACCTAAAATGACACAAACAAAATCATATTTTAATTTGCTTATACTTGTATTGATGTTTTAAGTTCGTGCCTATTGTGTGTCTATATGCAACAAATGTGGAGTAACGATTAACTCGACCTACATATAAAGTCCTAGGGGTTAACCCAAACGCTCTTTAATTTGATTTTGCTCAACCCAACAAGATCAAGAAAATACATAATTAAATATGTATCTTGAAATTTGTTCATGAGATCATTATGCATGTGTTTGAAACCGTTTTTAGATTGTATTGACAATGCATAACAATAATTTTATTTTGTTCCTAACGTGAGTGATTTAAAAATGAAATTGGGGTTTTGGTTCAAAATCAAATTTTCAACAAATTTACTAATATATGAAAATCCTATATCTATGGGAAGCATATTAGTTATATATTGTATCCTAGTAGTCCTAATTGTATGAAATTGAAAGAAAAATCGAAAATCCCTAATTTTAATTTTTGGTGTTCATCATGAACCCTAGACTTAAATTAAAAGAAAATAGATGAAATGACTTACAATTGATAATTTCTAAGATGTTGTAAATGATTATATGTGTTGAGTTGTTCTTCAATTATAGTTTTAGTGGGTGATTTTGAGTTTTTGGGTGATTTTCGTCCTTTTCGTGCTACAGAGAAAAGGGGTGTGTTTGGTTTGTGTTTAGAATTTTTTTTTGGCTAAGTGTTCAGATTTAGTAACATCTTATGAGGCTGTCCCATATTTCCTGCGTCCCAAATATATTAAGGGCCCGCCTAGGGTAAGGAGTCGCCCCCAACGAGGGATTTTAGACTTGGTTCATTTTTTAAAATTACCAAGAAGAGTGATGTTTTAATTTGCATTTTGCGAATTAAAAATACTTAAAGTACTTCGGATGAAGTAATTTAGTTGTCACGACACGGAATGGAACACGGACTAGAATCAAAACTAGAAGAAAGAGAAGCAGACACATACGATTTATGGAATGTGTTCCATCATTCCTAAAACCAAGAACTTAGATAGTTAAACGATTCACATTAAGGGTTTTAGGTAAGAATGATGTGATGTTGTCGAACGGATTGAGGCACTTTTCGATTGAGATATTCCTTTTCTAGTCATTATCACGAAGAAAGTGGTGACATATTTTGATGTGATTTTTGGTACAGAATGTGCACCGATTTTTGCTAAGGTCAATCGCTGCCTATTGTTATCGCACATGATGAACGTCGTCGAGTCGTACATCGTAGTCGATGAGCGCTATTGTTTCCATCATAGTGCTTGTTTCATGCCTTTTTGACGCTTAGTTATTCGCTTTCGTAGTGATATAGCAAAGCAGCGGTTTTGTTTCTTCGAGACCAAGATGTCCAAACAACACCCACGAACGTACAAATCCAGCTAATGCTATTTCAATCCACATAATATCTTGCATGATCGAAGTTAGGACATATACAACTATACGTGTTGTCTATGTCGAGCCCCCTTAGGATACCATAATCCTAAGTGTGTAGTACCTTTAATGTTATTAGAAAGAAACGTCTAACCCGCTTCAAGGTGAAGTTTTTGGGAGCCTCTTGGAACGGGCCAAAGGCATACAACTAAACCATGATATCAGGCCTACTTGCCATTAGGTTAATATAAACTACCTATCATGCTCGATACTTGGTTACTATCAACCGACTCACGCTCTTCTCTTTCGTGAGTTTAGTATCGACATGGAGATGCATGGGGTTTCATTAGTTTAGAATCTACAACTAAATCTTAAGCCCTTTCTTTTAATATAATTAATTGATTAAAGAAAGATACCGTCTTCCATTTGTTTTATTTGTTAATCCAAGAAGAAGTTAAGTTCACACTCATAGCTCATCTCAACCATCGTCATTGCATGATTTTGACAAATCATCACACATGTCTTAACAAGTCGAACCGAATATGATGTCATCGACATATATTTGAACGATGATAAGGTTTGAACTTCTCTTCTTAGTAAAAAGAGTGTTATCTACCATTCCTATTTTATATTCATGTTTAATAAGGAAACCTTTTAATCTATCATACCAGCATTTGGGTGCTTTTTTAAGACATATAAAGCTTCGTAGTTATAAACATGATCCGTTTTCCAAAGACAATGAATCTTAGAGGTTGTGCCACGTATACCCCCTCATTAATAAAACCGTTCAGGAATGCACTTTTTACATCCATTTGGAATAGTTTAAAATCTAAGGTACAAGCATAAGCTAATAATATCCTAATAGACTCAAGTCTAGCAACTAGAGCATAAGTTTCATCATAATTGATGCCCTCTTATTATATACTCCTTGGCAACTTAACTAATCCTTAATTCAGAAAACAACACCGTTCTCGTCTAACTTATTTCTTTCTAAATACCCACATAGTTCTATGATTGTCATATTCCGAGGTTAATGGAACTAACATTCCTAAACGTCGTTAGTAATGAATTTATTTAATTCTTCTTTTGCATGTCGATTATCCAACTTTCATCTCCTAATGCTTCATGCTTCATTCGCATTCTTAGGTTCTATAGTTGATATAAAACAAAAGAAGTTACTTTGGTTTTGGGCTTGTGACCTAAAGGTTATTTGGTTAAGGTTTCCTATAACATTATCTAATGGATGATTCCAAGGATTCCTTAATATGACTGATTTGACAATCACTAAAGTTCATCAACAATGTCCACATTCTAGTTTTTCTTCATGACCTGATTGCTTTCTTCTTCATTCGAAGTCATCATCCACCAAGGGTGATGTCTTAGAGGGTGGAGGAGTTCTTTCGAATGCACGTTACGTGATTCTTCGACTTCCTAGTTTTTGTTTAGGATGAAGTAAGGCTTACAATTTTGAGAATAACCTAAAAAGACACCTTCGTGTGACTTTAGGTCAAACTTGGTAAGGTAGTCTTTGGTGTTCAAAATGAAGCACTTACTTCCAAACACTCTAAAATAATCTAACATAGGTTTCCTACCTCTTAAGAGTTCGTAGGTTTCCTACCTCTACCGTGGTCGGTTCTTATTGACACTATTGAACAACCTAATTGGTTTTGGATTTTCCTACTAAATATTTCGAATTGATCGAAAGCTTCGGTTTTATCCTTAAGGAATCTAGTCCAAGTATACCTAGAGTAGTCATCTACTAAGACTAGGGTGTAACATTTCCTCTGTACTTTGTATGGCAAATGTACCGAAGAGATCCAAGATGAAGTTCTACTAAGCATCGAGTCGTTGAGACTATGGTTCATATCTTTATGACTAGCGAGAGCTTGTTGTCCCCATTTTGCAAGCATCCATAAAAATGTTGATCAAACATTAGCTTAGGTAGGTCTAACTAATTCCTTAGAATCCAACATTGAATGAGACGCATATTTGCGTGACCTAATCTCCTATGCCACAAGTGGGAATTTCATCAATCGTTTGTTAGACAAATTTGATCCTTTGGCTTTATTTCCCTTAATTTCATCACATATAAGCATTTCTACCTAATACCGCCCTACCTATGACCTTTATCGTCCTTAATGATTCACAATCATTTACAAAAGAAAGTTACTCAACACTTATTATCACAACTTTGTCCTATACTCAGCAAGTAAATCTAATTATCTACATGCATCGTACTTGCCAAGTGAGTTTACCGCGAAGAATACTACTACAAATACTGTTACCACAGGAGAAGTCCATTATCTGCTGTAAGTGGAGAAGAGCTTTCGGTTACCCGTCATATGTTTAGAGCATCCGCTATCTTTAATCTATTCGTCTGGTTCCAAGTCGACTCCAAGGCATATCTATTTATATAAGACAATAACTCAAACATTTGGTCGCCAATATCTCATGGGTCCAAAGTTGTTAGTGCTAAACATCCCTTGCATTTGGAAGAAATTGGGTTGGGATGTGAAATGGAGATGACACATTTCCTATGGCATATAACTTTGACGAGGGAAGTTGTTCCAAGTTACAGGAAAGCCATGAGGTTGGTTTTGTCGACCAATGTTTCTTTTTGGTTGCGGTGTTTTAGCACGAGGATAATTTGTATTGACTTTTCTAGGTGGTGGATTTTTTGATTTAAAGTTTGGTTTTGAAAATCCAACTCTGGGTTTTGACAATGGTTTGTAAAATTGTTTAACTACATTGTCACTAGCAACGAGAACTTTAACTTTGTTTACAATTATGTGTTTTGGTCTAGAACCCAAAATAGATTTTGAAAAGAAATATTTTTCTCAGATCCAAGCGTTGCTGGTGGCGGTCCCATAATTATTTTGGGGTCGCCTGGGCACTTTGGGGGCCACCCATATTTATAGGACCATCCATCAGAGGACAAGCCTTTTTCTGAGCTTTTCACAAATTTTAATTTTACTGGTTCCACTAATGATACTTCAAATGAATTAAATCCCTAAACCTAGTTTATCACCATAGGGGATTTTGACTACTTAACATTTCATTTAACAATTGTACTCCTTTCAAATTTTTTTATTTAATCTAGTGGATTCTTCTTTGAGTTTTTCATTCTCATTTTTAAAGCGTCTACACTTGCACAATCAAGATCACTCCCTTTGTTTTTTCACGAGTGTGGATAATTTATCTTAATTCTCTAAGCTCTTTTCCTAGACATAATGTCTAGTAGTCTTTTAACCTTTATCTTAGTGAATTATCTTCATGACTCATTTTTCAAACTTATCATGTTTCGTTGTTTAAAGCTAAATCATCAATTGATGATTATCATCACTAAAAATAAAGATGATTCAAACTACCTTTACTTGATGCATAGCTACAAGACATGTTGTTTGTTTTTGACCTTACTCATCATCTTCCTTCACCGCTTCGCTCCAAGAACCTCCGACAAAAAGATCTTTACTTCTATCTTTTTGGTGGTTTTGAACATATCCAATAAGATGAATTTGGGTCGCCGCATCTAAAGCATTTTCTATCACTTTTACCGTTCTTGCCCATTACGTCTTATTTGGGAACGTTTTTTTAAAGAACTGTGTCTTGAAGTCTCTTACCGCCATGGCGTATTCTTCGTCTTCGCTACTGGAAGTCGAACACTCTTCATTACTAGATTCTTTCTTAGCCTTTAAAGCACTAGATTTCCTTTCAACTTTTGCTTTGACTATTTTGAAATCTTTCTTGATGATCATTTCATGAACTTTGAGGTTCCCGATAAGTTCATCAAGAGATAGTGACGTTAAGTCTTTTGACTCTTCAATAGCTGTGACCTTTGCTCTCCATTTAGGATGTATAGCCCTAAAAAACTTCCTTACATAGTTCTTACTAGAATAACCTTCATCAAGAGCTTTAAGACTAGTAATAATAGTATTAAATATAGCAAAAGCACTATCTATAGATTCGTATTTAGAAATGACGAATTGTTCATATTGTTGAACCAAAAGGTCGATCTTTTTATCTTTGACTTGACTATTACCTTGGTGGGTGATTAACAATGTTTTCCAAATTTCTTTTGCCGTATTACACATGAAAATTCTTTCATATTCTTTTCTAGGCAAAGCATTATAAATAACCATTTTCGCTTCATTATTTTTCACGAGTCTCTTTTTAAGATCATCGCTTTGTTGTTCAAAAGGAATAACCTCATCTAATTTGGTTTCCGGATTTTGTTAATAGGTTGAAAAACATCGTTTGTAAATAACATCGCCAAAGATCTAATCTTTTGATTTTAACATATGTCTCGAATTCTATTTTTCCATAAATAAAACTATTTCGCTTCAAGAGTGGTGGTCCTTTGTATAGATATGCCCTTCTAGATAGTTAGGCGAGAATCCATAGATCGATCCAAGCTTAAAATACAGTATATTTTATAAAATCTTGAGTGACCCATCGATCTTGATACCAATGTAGAAACTAGAAGAGGGTGAATAGTTTACACGTTTGTTTTTACGTTTTTAAAAGTTACTTTCAAAATTGTTTATACCGAGATAAATGTTTAACAATTCACAATATAACAAACAATAACTATCAAACTAAAAACTAGATAACTACAATAATAAGTAAAGAGTATAAGGGAAAGCAGACAACCAAACCAAGACAATCAAGATTTTAATAGTATGGTTCCGGCTATAAAGCACCTCTTCGCCCTATCTCCAATCCCCATATCCAAAATGATATTTCACCCAAAAAAAAAAAAATTGTCAACAAGCTCCCTTTAGCGAAAAAACCGTTTACCGCACTCTCTATTTATTTTCTGACACAAAGCTAAAGTCTAGTTTCTAATCTTAGGCGGAACCAATCTAACACTTTCACAAGAACTACACAATATCCGAATCACACAAAAAAACAAGAGTAAATAAAATAGAGTTTGGTACTTAGAAGCAAAAAGAGAGAGATCACTAATTAACACTTCGATATTGATGAATACGAGTTTTCTTCCTCTTACACTTGAATGAGACGGGGAAAAAGATGAAAGAAAAGAATTAGATCACTTGAAATAAGATCTAAGTATGTAGTGATCAATAATTTTTAGTGAGATGAAAGAAGTTTATAGAGAGTAAATAAGAGACTGAAAATTTCGTGCAAAGAGGAATGATTTTCAGCAAGGGGTGGACCAGTATTTATAGGCAGGGAAATACAACAATAACTGGCGGCGGTCCCGGTGGTCCCATATATATAAGGGGGCCACCAAGCCTATAAGGGGGCCGCCAGTAGACTCGGCTCCTTTTTTTGTCTTTTTGTGGAGAAAGTTGTATCTGGTATTGAAGTTTCCGTTTTGGGGGGGAAATTTGAATTTCAAATTTTAAGTTTTTAATAAAACTTTTCTTTTAATTAGAAAATAATTTTATAATTAATTTTTGTGAAAATCTTTATGTAAAAACTAATGGATAAGAAAAAATTTTTCTTGATCACTAATCATGCATAATAGATTTGTTTGTTTCAAACCTTAAGTGATTATTATCTTAGAAATGGTGAGATTTTAACGATTAAATAATTTGTAAATGTTTAATTTTATCGGTAAACGTTTTACATTGTGTTATTATCAAAACGTTGAGAGGTCGAAAAATATAAATAACGTTTTTAGACATTATTTGTATTAACATAACCAAAGAACTTCAAACAAGCAATGACAAAACCATCATGGATCAATGCAATGCAAGAAGAAATTCATGAATTTAAAATACTAGAAGTTTAGGAATTGGTGCCGTGTCCAGATAAAGTGTTATTGATCAAACTAATGGATTTATAAGGTCAAGACAGATGAATTTGGCAGGGTCTTCAACGAATAAAGGCTAGACTATTCTCAAGGATTCAGAGCAAGAAGAGGAATCGATTTCGAGGAATCATTTGCACCGGTTGCTAGAATAGAGGCCATCCGTATCTTCGTAGCAAATGTCGCTCATAAGAATATGGACGATCTACCAAATGGACTTCAAAAACAACTTTCCTTAAATGCGGAGCCTTAAAGAAGAGGTCTACGTTTCTCAACCAGAAGGACTTGTTGATCAGGACAACCCATCGTATGTGTACAAGCTGAAAAAGGCCCTCTACGGTCTCAAACAAGCACCACGTACATGGTACGGCATGTTGTCAAGCTTTCTAATCTCATAACATTTCTCCAAAGGTGTGGTTGATCCGACACTCTTCACGACGGCAAAGCTTGGGTAACGATATACTGGTACAAAATTTAATAGTGACGATATAAAATTTGCATCCACTAATACTGCCATGTGTAATGAGTTTTCTAATCAGATGACCACTAAGTTCAATATGTTAATGATGGGGCAAATGTCATTCTTTTTAGGATTACAAATTTCTCAAAGTCCTAGAGGCATCTTCCTAAACTAGTCAAAATATGCTTCTGAAATTATTAAAAAATATGGTATGCTAACTAGTGATTCTGTATAATATTGTTATTGTCTAGGTAGAAAAGCCCATTTGCTTGAGGACAAGCAAATCCAAAGTGTAGGGGTATTTGATGAGGTGTCATTTCATATAATTTTTCAGGGTCGTTTAACCCCCTAAATCACGAATCTATGCCCAGAATAGGTACTTAATCTTTCCTTTTCAGGTATTTCTCATTTGGAAGGCTTTTGGAAGAATTACACATGACTTGGACTCATTTAAAGAAGAAACGGACAAGACTACAGACCTACACCAACATTGCTCAAGAATTTCTCTACAGTGGTTGGAGACAGCGTCACAGATACAACGTGACGCCGTCACAACGAAGATAAGGACGGCGTCACAAGATTCCACGACGACGTCAGAGCATACGACCCAACCCATTATCTAGAATATTCTCTTTCATGACGGCGTCACGATTAAAATGCGAAGCCATCACAACGATTTTCCTATATATACAAACTCGAATTTAGGGTTTTGGGTGTGTAACTTTAGAATAAAAGAGGGCATGAACCTTAGTTTGTTTAGCAGCTGTTAGGGATGAATTTAGGGCCTAAAAACCCTATTGTACTTCCTCCAACTCATGTTTTAATCAAGTAAGGTTTATTTAATCATTCAATATGTCTATGTGTTGTTTGACTCATCTATGTTCTTGCTTTATCTATAACATGCTTGGCTAAACCTCTTATTGTGTTTATTTATGATTGTATGAAACTAAAAATGTAGATCTTAGTGGTGTTGCTTCTTGTGTTGGATGTGCATGTTAGGTCTTAGAAAACCAGCTTTTGTCTGTATCACTGTTGATATTTCTAGGGAAACATGATTGTGTAGAAAGGATACCATCGGGTAACAGTCTTCATACTACCTTGCCCCTTAATATGGTTGATCCACTTTTAATATATTTCACATGCACTTAGTGTACTCCTAAGGGCCTTGTAATAGTCTTCGTACTACCTTACTTATGCGTTGCTTTAGTGGAATACTAAGTAGACGGCGGGTTCGTGTAATTCGTTCACGACTTAGGAAATAATTACATAGATCATCACAAGGGTGACAAAGCAACAACACTAGGAGAAGCAATCTAAGGAGTAATACATGATTAAATAAACATAGTCTTTTATCTTATTATTATCACTAATTGGTTTAGATTTATATTTAGTTAATAGCTAAAACCAACCAACTCTCCAATTATATGATTTACTTGCTTTCCATAAAACATAAAAACACAAAAATAATCTTCTTCCAACCCTTAGAATTATGTTAGAACATGATCAAGCCTTCCCATCCTATTCCTCGAGTGAACGATAACAACCCCCTATGTCTTGCCTGTACTACTACTACAACGATTAGGTGCTCTGCCTAGGGAGTTATAAAACTTCGTGTAGAAGTCCTACGACGACCGCATCAGCTG